>QJOA01000219.1:0-93124 GCA_004155915.1 Monosporascus sp. CRB-9-2 | reverse complement strand
CCCCCCCCCCCCCCCCCCCAGCCTGAAGAATTGCAACACATTTGCCGACATATAATAATAATTTTAATAAACTCAATTCGATGACTTTGAAAATATTATTTTCAGGATAAAAATGATATTATTTATAAAAAATTTAAAAGTTTATAAATATAACGGAAAAAAAGGATTATAAAAATAAGGTATTAAATAATATTAATCTTTTTTAATAATATATAACGTATAACTTCTATTTCTTGCCAATAAATTTAAAATTCTGTATTCCGAATTTTATTATATATTTTTCGATATTTCTTTTGGTTACATTTAATTTTTTATTTATATAAAAAATGGAATATATTAACGGATACCGCGTAAAAGAAATTATAAAATTAATCAACATTTAATTATATTAATATAACGTTTAATTCCAAATTGCTTTTATAATAACATTAAAATACTTTTTATATTTCATAATAAAATTAATTAAATCGTTTAAGTTAATATGTCTTCTATATTATTTTTTACTTTTTTATATTTAGCCATTAATTATATCGAATTAATTTATATACGTTTAAAATTAGAAAATAAATAAAAGAATTTTAGCCGTAAAATCTTTTTTATATAACGGAGAAATAATAAATAAAAAACTTTATATTATTAATAATTAAAGGTAATATAATTCTATATAAAATTAGTATTAACGGAAAAAATATAAATTAAATTATGACTTTTTAATTTTAACTTTAGGTTATTATCATAATTCTTTTTTAAAAAAAAGGTTAATCTAAATAAAATTAACCTAAAAATATTATTTTTTTCGTAAAAATTTAATGGAAAAAGTTTTTAAATATTCTGCGAACGAAGTTAATAATTAAAAAGGTACTTTAAAAAGTATTTTGCGTAATAGCGTTATATACATTACTTTTAAAATTATCCAAAGATTCTAATAAAAAATGTTAATTTTTGCTAAGTTTGGTTAGGTTATATATGGTTAAGGTAACGCCGAATTAGCCTGAAAATAGTAGGAAACGGCGTTATAAATCGAGCTTTAATATCACGGATATGCTTTCGTTATAAAATATATAATGTTATAATTTATATTATTAACACATATTAATATAAATGTTACTGCACAAAATAGGTATAAACGGATGTATATTACTATTAGCTAGGTGTGATTGGTTTTTAAGGTCCCATTTTTTAAAGAGCACAGACCCGAAAGCAGCTACCACTTATTGTGTGTCATTCTCGCACCCGAGGACATACCTTAATTTCAGGCCTCGTCAGCTCGTTACGAAGATTTAGAATTTAATTGGTTCATTTTTAACGTTACAGAGCGATACTGCAGGAACTTTAAACAAAATGTAGAACGAGCCGCGAAGGCCTGAGCTAGCTAAGGTAATATACAACCTGCTACGGTGGACAAGGCCGTAACACTTAGCTACACCTATGCCGCAGGCGCAGCCACAACCTCAGTATTCGGCCGGATCTTGGTAACTTAATTTCAGGCCTTGCTGCCTCGTTAGGGAGGTTTGCTTTTTAATTAGTTAAAGGAAAAAAAATTAAAGTGAGAACCGTACATTAAGGAACTTCGGTACGAGCCAGCGCGGCCTAAGCAAGCTGAAATAAACCAAAAAGAGCAACATTAATCCCAAATTGTACCCGTTTCCTTATGGAAACATTTTCAAATTCAAGTCTACATGGTAATTCCTTCTCTTTAACGAGGCCAGAAAGTTTTCGTTACCGTCCAAGCGGTCGATGGTCCGAAACAAAGATAGACACACGGTTCGGTTCGCTATGTGAAGCAAAAGAAGTTGGTCGCTACCCCATCGTACTTGTCATATGAAACTTCGGAGCTTTCCACGGGCCCGTAACACAAATCTTCGCGGCGAATATGCACCGATCCCATTGAGAGTTGTCTGCCCGCTCCGCCAGGCGCTCCAACTGGCAAGATGCTAAATCGAGAGGGGGATTTTCTGTCTTTGAGCAGGACGACTACTGAATATTTATGTAGTGTTGGGGACAGTGTGACTCGATTACGGGTCAAGTCCCAGAACACCCAGAGATATTCGGCTTCCTTCGTTGGCCACCCTGGTGGTTGCAGGAAGCGAAACACATAAGTTGCTTCGCCATCTTTGGTTCTCCTACCAGACGGAACGATGTCGAAGACGGTGTTCAGCTCGTGAGCGCCCAGCCGCACTCGACCGAAAGCCTTGGGAGAAGAAAATCGGAGATACAGACCTTCGTCGTGGAATCGCTCGGGATCATCGACCCTGAGGCTCTTGGAGCGACGTGCCACACCCGCCCAGTCGAACAGCTGCTCCAGGACGTCAAAGTTGAGCCGGACCCCTTGACTGGTGTCTGGTTCCCACTCGTGTGGCCCGGTTGTGCTAGAAGGATCGGGCCGATCAGTGATTCTCCTTTTCTCTTTCAAGCCACTGCTGTCGCGTTGGAATCTCACTTACTGAATGCCCACGACCGTTGGCTCACCGTCGCACGTTGCCCAGACTGGGGAACCACTCATCCCCGGATGAGTAGATGCATTATACTCCAGCTGTCTCCAGCAAACAGGCCTCCCCGTCCCAGAATGGATAACGGGGTCACCGATTTCGCGCGGTGCAATGTATCCGGATATCAATATGCCTGCCTCCATAAATTGGCGGAGAGCGTTCTCCTCCCGGTATGATGGTGGGTCGACGGCAAATAACAAGTTGACTTGAAAGCCCGCTGCTCTCTTAGCTTTCTTGTGCTTCCGACTCCTAGGTTTTGCCGTCTCCTTCGGCTCAAAGATCACTCCCCAGTCAAAAGGGGACCCATTTTCCTCCGGACTTTTCTCGTAGTCGGGGCATATCCTTACGTATTTCCCCTCGGCCAGCCATCTCTTTGGTTCATCCACAGACAACACCGTGAGTTGTTCGCTCCGTGTCCCGTCTTCAGCGATGAGGTTGTGCCCAGCTGTCAGGATTACTTTGGCGTCGATTTTTCCGTACTTCACCTCGGGAAGGTCTAGGTAGAAGCCTGTTCCAAAACACTGGACCCCTGCAGAGATTATTCAGGGTTAGGTTGATACAACGGAGGCGAAAAAGTGGGAAAGGACGCATGCCTTTCTTATAGAATTCAAGTTTAACCACGAAGGCCGTCCCTTGGGGTGGGTCAGAGAAATGTTTGTCGTGTTTGAACACGGATTTCTGTACATCCTTGTAGTCACGGTGGTAGAGTTCTGGGGGTAGAGTCCAGGAATCGGAGTCGGAATCAGAATCGCCACTCATGTTTATTGGTGAGCATATTATTGGCTATGGGGTTAAGGTTGCAAAGTGACCAGTAAAGGAACAGAATCAAGACGGATGTGTGAGAGGCGGGTTTAACTCCAAGATATATATGGTAGGGATGGGGAGTTGGAGGCGGATCTGGTTTGAACCCCTAGTCACGTTGGGCATCAAGAACACGCAGGTTGCTGACATTATGTTACCATCAAAGAGGAAAGTCCGAGATCTGCCATTTCACTTGTCCCTAGGACTGGCACTACGGCCGGTTTAAAATCGCATATATGGAGGATATATAAAGGCATGTTAGGGAGTCCGGAGCTTTGGCTTATGATCAGGCTTCATACCCAGATAGCTGTCGTTCATTCGGCTTGAAAAGGCGCATGACCCACGTCCCGATAGACCCAAAATCCACATTGATGCCGAGCACACTCTCCGCTCTGTTCAGTGCAATAAACTGATCCCCGTCAATTTTCCCAACCTCAACCTGATCACCATCCGACGAAAGTCGGACCAGTCTAGAGTCGCCCGTTGTAGCGTAGATATCGAAGGAACCTGGGGCCTTGGTGGGAGCAACGATGAAACGCGAGACCCCGCCAGAGAACTGAGAATTCTTGACGGTTTCGACTGGGTTGAGAGCTCAGAGTTAGCCTGTACATACATCTTAAGGCCCTCTACCTCGAGGATGAAGTGAGAAAATCAAGACTATAAAGGGGAGGCAAGATTACTCACCAGTCCAGTTACCAGTGGTGAAGTCCCCATGGGTGTGGCAGATCTCCCCGTTCTTAATTGGGAAGAACAAATGCAATCCGTTTGGATTGGCCGGATCACCAAGAACTATATGTGTTGCTCCCTGGGGCATCTCAGCCGGAATCACTCCTGCCACACTCCACCGACCAACCCGCCTCACTATCGCTGCCAGTTCCAGGTTTGGAGTCTGGTAAATGACCCAGATCCCGTGTGGACCGGCAACTCCGCTGAGCTGAGTTTCTGGGTGAACCGCCACGGGCCCAGGGAGCCCAATCAAATCGGTTTCCTCCCAGACCCCATCTTCGAGGGAGTTGCACCGGAGACAGTTCAACCTGTCGAGATAGAAGACCATTCGCTGTATGATTAGGAATCAGTAAGAAAGTAACTGTGTATAATCATCAATCAACTCTTTACTAACCTCCTCGTCCTCCTCGCCATTCTCCTCATCTTCATCCTCTCCAACCCTTGGTACCAAGTAGAGTGCAGGAGTCTCCTGTTTCACATCGAACGCAACAGCCTTTTTGATCCCCTCCTTTCCATCCAGGGTTACAAGCGTCTGGCACAAATTTGGTCCGCTCTGCCGGACGATGTAGTATGCATCATCATCCTCAGCTGGGGCGGTCGCGAGAGATGTAAGGCATTTTGTCACCTGCTTGGCGGCTGCGCTCATGGTGGAATAAGGTGCCTATGACTTCCTGGCTGGTTAGCTTTCGGAAAGATGGTCGATGTGGGGTTGGGGGGGTGGCGGATTTGAAAATTCTGCCGGATTCATACAGATTCCCGAGGTCGGATACGGCATGAGAACTCAAAATTCTGACACAGCCTTGTGTAGATCGGGTGCAAAGGCAGCTTCTGGACAAACATGATCTATGTGCATCTCTTCACATTACGTCCCGCCCCCCTCTGTAAGTGAATACGTGGCAGCTGCTTTGGGTAGCTATGCAGATTTCCGGCCGTATATGATACAAAATACTTAAAATCCTCCACAGCCTGGGGAAGGTCGGGCGCAAGGGCAGCTGTTTAACAAACGCGATCTATATGCATCTCTTCACATTACCTCCCGTCTGATCCACGCCGCGCGCCCCTGCCTTTATGAGTGAATACGTGGCAGCCTACCATTGAAAGGAGGGGTGGAGTAGTCCCTGTACACAATGGCAGCCCCGAGCATACACCGGATTCGCCGCATCTCCCGAGAGGAAACGCCACCTGGGGTCAACAAGCAATCCTGAAAACCTGGATGGGTCGGGGAGTCGGATTAAAGTCTCGCCCAATAGCTTCTGAATAGATCCTTCAAATTGTGCGTTCGAAAGTCCCGTAAGATCAGTGATCTCCCGATGGGCTTCTCGTCTGCGGCCCTTAAGGTCAAACTGTCAGATATAGGGGACATCAGTTGTGTTGTTGTATTAGGCTAACTGCGTGTCCTGTAGGACACGTTCAGCTTCTTGGTAGTCTAGCCACGGAACATGTATGTGCCGATCAGTAGGTGACCTTTCCGTTTATGGGGTGCGCTACGCACCCCCCAGCTAGCTGACACAAACCAACACCTCGTAGAGCGATCTCGGTACTCATTTTGGACCATACGGAATGACGATGAGGGGAAAACTAAGGGGAAGAATGCGGGGCATTTAAAAATAATTCCCAGATAGTGCGATTACATTTAAGACAGCCAAAAAAATCTAAGGTTTTTACCTAATCTCTTAATTCTTTTCTATTTTTAATAATTTCTTTAAATTTTAAGTGTTGCTAACAAAAAGTATAAAAAATAAGAACTTTTTTTAAAAATAACCTATAACTTTTACGAAAAACTCTATAAAGAGGAAATTTAAAAGCTTGTAAAACTTTAAATACGTAAAAAAGTGCTATTAACGTACCATATTACCGAACGAATTAAATCACCGAACAAAGCGTTTTTTAGCATCTCGCAACAACAAATTTAAATAAAACAACTAAGGCGACCCCCCTATCAACGCTTCATCTTATCAACGCGCCACTCATTTTTAAAGCCATCAACAACACAACCTTTCACCGCAATTGGGAATATCTTAACAATTATTTAATTAATTAGCTTTATATTAATAGCTACATATAAGAATATAATTAGGATTATCGTCGCTATCTTTTTCGCTTTCGGAAAATTCGTTTTCCTATAAATTTCGCTAAATAATAATAAAAGGTCCTTTTATAAAGTCTTTAAACCTTATTTTTACCTTTTTAACCGATATTATTTTTACGAAGTTTTTATTCAGCTCGGATTATACCTTCTTAGGGGCTATAATTAATTAGTTATTATAAAATTTAACGAGAAAAAGATTATTTATTTTTTTCGTTAAAAGTTTTCGCGAATTTACGGAACAAGAACCGTATAATAAAATTTCCAAAACGTAAATTAACTTTTTATCAAAATCTTTTTAAATCGAATTAAATCTTAAAATAAATTAAGTATTTAAGATTTAAAATAAGTATTTAAATAAAAAAAGTTAGAGTATAATAATATACGAATTAATTTTAAAGTAAATATATTAATTATTTTCCTCTTTTTTTAACGTATTTATTATTTAATATTTTCGTTTTATTAATAAAACGTAAACCTATTCCTTTTTAACTCTTTTAAAATATATTTCGAAATTATTATAGTTTCGTATTAGGATTTCGAAAACTCGCTTATAATAACGTTCGCGAAATTAATAACGGAAACTACGTTTTAACGTAATAAATATATTTAAATTAAAAAGTTAAAAAATATAAAAAACGTAAATAAATAAAAAGATAATTTAAATTTTATTTTAAAGAAATATTTATATAAAATTCTCGGTAATATAATTATTATAGCCGTCTTTAATTTAAAACCTTTATTATTAAAATGTTCGGGTTTAATATTAAAGATGAAAGTTTTACGAAATTGTTTTAAGCCGATTTCGGTATTCATTTAATCCTTTTTTGAAATGGTAAAATACTAACTTTTATATACTTTATTATTTAAATTAAAAATTATTATTATTATAAGCTAAGGCTATTAAAGATTACAAAGAATAATAAAGGAACGATCGTTAGTATTAATATATATAATTAAAATAATTTATCTTTTTTAAAAAAGATTTTCAAAAAAAGTTCTTAAAAGTTTTATCAAAAACGAAGACGTTTTTTTATATTATTTATTATTCCAATCTTGTTTACGTTATATCGATTTCTCTATTTGATAACTTTAATCTTCGGTAAAATAAAACGTTCGAATAAAACGTTAATAAAAACCGGAAAAGGGTTATTTAAACGCTTATAATTCATCGTTATATTTTTAAAAGCTTATATTTTAAAATAACGACGTAAAAATCTGGTTACCGAACCTTTTTTTAAGCGTTCGGAATTACTGTTATTATTAAAAAAGCGTTATACGTATAAACAAAGTAGAAAATAAGTTCACGTATAACTTAATTAATTTTATACGATAACTTAATAAACTATAGGTTTCTTTTAAATTCGTAATAACTTTTAACAGACTTTATTAACTTGTTTTTTCGTCGGCACGCCATTAATACGGCATATTCTATACGGTTTATTAACTTAATATGCTTTAAAAGTTGAACGTAAGGATTTTTTACGCTTCATTTTATTAATAGCTTGCATCGTATAAAATTAAGTTAAAAGCTGTATATCGTTCGAAAGCGTAGATTTTGATAAATTAATAAATAAATTAATTAATTTTTTTAAACGTTATTAAAACGCCATTTATAAGGAAAGAAATTAATAAGTAAATCAATGCGCAACGCGGGTGTAAAGTGGCGCGTTGATAGGTTGGAGCGTTAGTAGAGAGAGTCGCCTTAACGTATAACAGAAGCAAGCTGCGCGCATAAGCAAGCTACGCCGATTTTTGCCTCAGCTAGCTCAGGCCTCTGCTAGCTCGTTTTCAATTCTTTTTCAATATACTGTTATATTACGCTAAAAATTAACTAATTAAATCCTATATCCCCGTAACGAGCCAGCGAGGCCTGAATATTAGTTTCAGAAAATAGGTCTTGTTTTCGACATCGCTATCAAAATTATTAACTTTTTTCTATATCTTTTAAATCATTTAAAGATTTAAAGTTACGTAATTAAATTAAGCCTGATAAATATATAACTTTCTATACGCATCGAATAAAAGCTAATATATATATAAAAACTTTTTTAAAGTTTTTTGACGGCAATTACAGCTAATATAACCAAGTTTAAATCTGGAAAATAAACGACCGTAACGTTCTTATAGCTACGATAACATAACTATCAGTCGCTTTATTATATACCGGGCTTCCTTAATATATTTTATATAAAAAAATCCGTATATTAATTTTTTCGGCCGTACGGGCTATAGTTATTACGTTGCAACCATAAGAAGATTAAAGTTAACCAGGTCCGGAACGCCCTTTTAGCTGCAACGTAATAACCATAATCCGTACGGGCAAAAAAATAACTAGACGGGCTTTTTCAATATTAAATTACCTTTGGAAAACATATAGCAAAATAATATATATGGTAATTACGTTATTTCAATTAAAAAGGTGTTCCAGACGGAAGGTTTACCGATAACCAGAATTTTAACTTATTTTTTTAATATCTTTACTAACCTAGCCCCGATCGAAAAATTATATTCAGGGTTAAAAAAGCCTTTTTAAAGCTGTATATAATAACGATTTTTTAAATTTTGTTATATATTTCTTTCGTTATTATATTTAGAAGTTCCAAAATTAATTTTCGAAAATTTATATGAAATTGCCGATATAGCGCCCAATATTTTGCACCGTACTATCAGGCCCTATTTTTAAGATTCGTGATTTCTGTGGGTCTTTTTATGGGTCGATACTTAGAGCTACATGTTTTTGGAAGCCCTAACTACGGCGCAGCTATAACCTCAAAAATAGGACCTGGTTTTAATAAAGTAAGCCGATTTTAACACTTCGTAATAACTAGTTTAAACAACATAACCGTTATATATTTAATTAATTCAAATCAACCGTGTTCAATTTCGCTGACTATATTTATAGCTTTTTAATAAATGTACGTATTATACTAAGATTTATTACGGACGCTATATTTCTATTTCTTTTTTTAATCTTTATACGACTGACTATCTTTTAACACGTTTAACTTAATATTACGTCTACTTTGTACGAATTAAAGCTAATTAACGGAAAAGTTATTGTAGATCGAATATTATATATAAATATGCTAACTTTCCTACTTAAATATAATACGTTAAAAATATATATTATAAAATATGTCGGAAAAGCTATTATCAGGCGCATTACGAAACGAATTAGGAGACGTATTATCAGATAAGTAGCGCAATAACTGCGCCCTTATTAATCTAGTCTTTTAATATAGTAGTTACGCGACACGTATTAAACGACACGTTGAAAAGCGCGTTAAGTGCTATAAGGCGAGTCGTAAAGCTTGATTTCATGATAATTCGATCTTATATAATTAACCGATTAAAACAAAGACTTAATATAAAAAAGGAAATTTATTATAAAGGATAACTAAATTTTTTTAACCGATAAAAAGAATAGCAGGAACAAATATTATTAATAACTGCGAAAAAAAGCAGGTTTAAAAAGTTTAAAAAAAGAAGATAGCAATATAACATTCGCGGCAAGACCCGATAAAATACGTGTATTTGTTAAAAAGTTAAAAATAAGATTAGCGGAAAAGAATATAATTAATTTGAATTAATTAAAAATGTTACAGTGAAATTACTTAGATTAGTTCCATTAAAATGTTAAAATTCGATCAGTTCGTTTATACTATACACTATAATGTAATAAATAAATTTAAATTAACCGAATCCTACTTTATCAAACGTATTAAAGTAAGGCTTACCGTAAACGCCGTATTTTCTTTTTTTATTTAAATCGTTTTATATTAATAACTTTTAACCGTTATTAAATATGTGTTTTTTTATCGCTTTGTTTTAAACAAAGCAATCTATTATTTTTGTATAATAAGTATTTTAGCATTTTAAAAACGTGTGCTTTAAATATAATTCATTTCGTATAAATAACCGTTTTTCTTTTCTTAGAAAACGTTACCTTATTAAAATCAGGCCCCTATTTTTGAAATTGATGCTGCGCCTATGGCGTAGCTAATTAGCTTTAGGTAGTACGTTAACCTAATTGAAAAATGATTTACAAGATTACAAAATTTTTAAAAATAAAGCCTAATGGCAAGGTATAAAATATCAAACTTAATTAGCAGATTTTATACGAATTCGTAAAATTTATTATTATTAAATATATTAGTTACGAAATTTAAATATTATAATAACTAAAATTTCGCGTAAAATTATTTTTTAATTTTTTAATATAATGGTAATCCTGATTAGAACGTTATAGAAAAGTTAAAAATTAAAATGGTTTTAAATCTTAATTAGTAGATAGCTTTAATTAAAATGCCTTTATGGCTGCGACGTAATAACCATAATCCGTACGGCTAAAAGAATAGTTGGACGGACTTTTTTATATTAAATTAGTTGTGAAAGGTTTATGGCAAAATGTTATATATAGTAATTACGTTATTGCAGTTGGGAAAGGGTTCCAGACCTGGGTAACTTTAACCTTCTTATAATTACGACGTAATAATTACCGTATTTATTATTTTATAATAAGCTTTTCAAAAGTAATTTAAAATGAAAAAGCCCGTTTAATTATTTTCTTCGCCATACGAATTATAATTGTTATATCATAACTATAAAAAGGTTAAAGTTAGTTAAATTCGAAACGTTTTTATAGTTACGACGTAATAATTATAATTCGTACGAGCAAAAAAAATAACTGGACGAGATTTTTCTATATTAAAATGCTTATAGTAAAATGCTATATATAGTAGTTACGTTTTGTAGCTAAAGAGGAGTTTTAAATTTAATTAACTTTAATCTTTTTATAGCTGCGACGTAAAAACTATAATCCGTACGGCCAAAAAAAATAGTTAAACGAGCTTTTTTTATATTAAATTATTTTTCGAAAGTTTATTTTGGAAATGATGGATACGGTGGTTGTTACGTTGTAATCATAAAAAGGTTAAGATTAGCTAGGTCCGGAACGCCTTTTTAGCTGTAATAACGTAACTATTATATATAATATTTTGCTTTAACTATTTTGAGATGGAAAAATTTCGTCTAGTTATTTTTTTGCTCGTATAAATTATGGTTGTTACGTTGTAATTATAAAAGCGTTTCGGATTTAGTTAATAATTATTAGCTTTAATATTTTTATAATTGCAATATAATAATTATAAACCATAAGGCCGAAAAATTTAGTATACGAACATTTCTTATATAAAATATATCAAGGAAGTCCGATATATAATAATCCGATCGATAGTTATGGTATCGTAATTATAAGGGCGTTACGATCGTCTATTTCCTAAATCTAAACTTGGCTATATTAGTTATAATTGCCGGCGAAAAAAGTTCGAAAACTTTCTATATATATATTACCTTTTATTAAACGCGTATATAAAATATTAAATTTATCGAAAATAAAATTGTTTACGGAATTGATATATTTTTTTAATAAATAAATGGCAAAATTGAAAGAAAGTTTGTTAATTAAACCCGGATTTTTGAACTTAATACTTAGACCTCGCTAGTTAGTAGCGAAAATATAGAATTTGATTAGTTAATTTTTAATGGTAAAAAACGGTACTCTAAAGAACTAGCCAGCAAGACCTGAGCTAGCTGAGGTAAAGAAAATACAACTTCGAATAAAAGTATTAAAGTATTTTTACTTAAAAATTAACTTTTATATTATACTTTTAGCGAATTATTTTAATAATTTATATTATTTTTGAAAAATATCGTTTCTATTTCGTTATTTAGAATAGTTTGAATTTATCCTACAGGGAAAAATATAGAAGAAAAAGAATAAAAGCAAAAGCCGAAGAAATAGATGGAAAACCAATTAATATAAAGATAATCGAAAAAGTTTTCAAGCGAAAAAAAGAAATCCAGCTTTTATAAATTCAGATTTAATATTATCGAATATTACGATATCTCTAACACGTTATAAAAGGTTTAAAACCAAATTCTTTATTATAATACAAATATAACAACGTAATGATAAAATTTCGACATGAAATACATACACTCGCCTTAATATTAAGGGAAACAACAATTTAAGAGGTTAAAGTTAGTGAAAAGTTAAACAGGTATAAAAAAAGTAATAATATCTTTATTTCGCTAATATAGTTCGGGTTTTATCGAACAATAATTTTCGTAGCTGTGGAATAAAATATAGCTTTTAAATTTTTTATATACGTTTATATATAGCAATTAAAACGACGAAGTTATTATACTTCATACTTGTATTTCATTTACCAATATTAGGCTCATTCGTTATTAAAAATCAAAATAGATGTTGTTATTAAAAGAATAAATAAAGAAGGATTTAACCTTATAAATTAATTATTTATATGAGGTACTACATAATTTTATCGCTTATATACGCTTACCGCTCGTTATTTACATTTTCTTAACTATTAAACTTTAATTATCCATTTTCTAATACTAATAATATAGAACGGATTATAAAAAAAGCGAAAATTAATTTAAGTACTAAGGTTCAAAAACTAAGATTTAAACTTAATTATAAATATCTTTATTAAAATAGAGCAGGCTGCAGATTCGGGTACATAACTCGGCCGATAACTTAGTTAGCACCTAACATATATTTCTAGAAGATCTTTCTACCGAGCGCAACTTCGAAATACGTATTACTTGTTATTACTTAAAGCTTTTACTTTAAACTACTTTTAATATTATAATATAGTTTAAGTTAGTTTCACTATTTTTTAAACCTTAAGCCTAATCGTAATACTCTTTTAATTATATATTAATTAAAATCAACTTTTTAAAGCCTAGAAATTAAGATAGAAATCTATTATTTTATCCAATTTTGTCTATACGGTTACATCTCTTTTAGGAAGAATTCGTTAAAATAATAAATATTTTTCTATAATATCGTATATTATACTAATAATGTAAACAAATTCAAATTATTTATAAAATATTGTTATATTTTCGTATAAAATACGATAATAAAAGCTCTTTAATTTTAAACGTATTTACTATATTTTAGCTATTAAATTAAGTTCGATATTTAATTAATTTTAACGTATATTATAACGCGTTAAATAAATAGTAAATTCGTTTTATCTTTACCGTATTAAAGCCGGATATAAAACCTTTACATATTTAAGCTGAGAATTTTGTCGATGATAAATTGCTTTTCGGTCGGCATTAATTTCTACGAAAAGAAATTATATTCGCTTAAAATTTATCTATTATTAAATCGATTTTTTAAGAAAAAGCCGAGAACGTTATATATAGTACGAAACCGTTTACAACTAAATCGCGGGTTTCTTTTATTCTAAGTGGCTAAATTTGTTCCGGCTTGTTTTATTAATCGTTTCATATTATAATATTAAAAGATAAAGGATTAAAATTAAGTAACTAAAATGGTAAAGAAAAAGCGTAATTTGTTTATATACGTAACTCGCTTATATTTTACGTTATATTTTTAATTATTTTTTAAAATAAATTACAAATAGTTTTATTTTAGAAAAGAAACGTTAAAATAAAGCAAGATGCAAATCCGGATATAGAGCGGCCCCGATTAATTAATCAGCCCCTAATATATATTTTCAAAAATTGTTTTTGCCCAACATAACCACGAAATACCTCCTACTTATTTTGACTTGTAACTTTTATTTAAACTAGTTTTAATGTTATAATATAGTTTACGTTATTCTTTACGTCTCTTAAACTCTAGACTTAATTATAACTCTTTTTTAAATTACATACTGATTAACGTCAAATCTTCCCGTCTTAATTCATTATACGAATTATAACGTTTAAAAATCTACTTTAAAATACTAATATAATAATATGACCTTCCGAATGGATATTATTTCCAATTTGTAAAATTTCACGACGACCAAAAATAATCAATTATTAAACTTATTCTCAATTTCGATATGTAAGTATTTTATGTCCTTTTTTAATACGTTAAAAATATAACAAATTTATTAAAGTTTAGTTATATTTAACTTTATTATTAACCTTTTATCAGTGATGATTTAGCGTTAGGTATATATTTTAATAGCATGTTTATAATCGCAAAGCGATTTACGAAACTTTCTTACTTTTTACCTTTTAATAAATATACAAACGCGAAATAATTGACGTACATTTATTTAAAAAATTTATCTTTACGAAATATATAACATTTACGTTAAATTTCTAGCAGTAACTTATAGCACTAGTAGCTTGAAACTGTAAACTTTTAAACGCTTTTAAATTTGAAACGAATGATTAAATTAAAAAAAACTAAACTAAACGTTAAATACTTACTTGAGATATTATATCAATTACGAACAAAATAAGGAATTAAAAAGAACTCTGTTATTAAAGTAACCTATAATATCAATTATTACGAAAGTGCTAAAGTAAATGGGTTTAAGATCAACTTTAATTTTATATTGAAAATTTAAAAAAGTTTATATAAATAATAAATTAACATTAAAACGATTTTTACAACCAAACAATTTAAATAATTATATATAGAAACGAAAATTTAACTTCAAATGTTTACGGATATAAATGTAAAAATATTAAGATAAAAAAGATAAAAAAACGTAAACGGTTTTAAAAGTTTTACTTAACGACTAGAAAGATTTAGACTAAATAATGAAACCAAAAATTCGATTTAAATAGGGTAAGCTATAAAACATAATTACAAATTAAGGTTATTATTAAAACTTTTATTTTATTTAATTTTTATTTCTTTTTCCAATTAAGAATAAATAAAATTAAAATCTATATAGAATAAAACAACATATAATAAAGAATACACTAGCATACGAAGTATAAAACTTATTTATTATACGAAAGAACCATAACCTGCCACATATATAAGAGAGAGATATTTATAAGCGAGCCGCTTTTAAGCATTTCGTAATAATAAATTCAAATAACTTCATAATAACATATCGCATTAATTAAATTAACCGAATTCTTTTTAACTAAATATATTTATAACTTTTTTACAAATACGCGCATTATATCCGAGCTTACCGTAAACGCCATATTTGCGTTCTTTCGTTTTAACCTTTTTATAACAATCTTCTTTAACTGCTATTAACTACATTTTTTTACTACCCCCTTTTCTTTAAACCTAAAAAAACTTATCCCTTGAATATAATAAGTAATCCTTTTTTTAAAAAACGTTTATGTTTAATTTTATAACGTTTGCTTAAAATATAGTTCGTTTCGCGTAATTAAACGTTTTTTTTTCTTAAAAAAAGCCCCTTTATACAATAACAGTATATAATATTTCATTATAAAATTAACCAATTTAAATATTTTTAGTAACGAATTACCTTAATAATTTTTATTTTTTTAACAAATATTATTCTTATTTTATTACTTTATAAATATTTTTAAGTGTTTTTATAAAAGGTAAAATAAAACCGGCAGAAATTAACAAAAAAAACGGTTAATATAAATATAATTAAAAAGTTTCTAATTTGAAAAAAACGTTATTAAAAATAAATAAAAGAAGATTAACTTTCGCAAATCCAGATTTAATATTATGAGACGTTATAATAACTTAAAACGCATTATAAAAATCGGCGAAAACGTCCATTTTAATAATATAAGTATAATAACATTACATTAAAGTTTCGATATACTGCAAATAAACGCATTTTAAAATAAAAAAATGAAATACATTAAAAACTTAAAACCAATACAGAAAATACGCGGGTATACAAAACCTAATAATATTATTATTAACATAATATTTTTCGAATCTTTCGTGGCTATCCGAATATATTTATCAAAATACTAAATATATTTAAAGTTTAATTTATTTTCTCTTTAATTATTATTATTTAATATAATCTTTCAATTAATTATTAATAATAAATAAGCTTAATATTAAAAGCTAAAATAAAACTTTCTTAGTATAATAATAAATAACGATATAACTTAATTTTAAAATTTATAACTTAAATAGTTATAATTTAATTTTCATTTTCGTAATACGTTTATTGAAATTTTTTTGCGTTTGTTAGTATTAATAATTATTATACGCGTTATTATAAAAAGCTTTATTAAAAATTTAATTTCTTCGAAGTTATAAATATCCTTTTTTAAAATATTATATTTCGCGATTATAACTCGAATAAGCTTAAATTATTTACGAAATTTTTTTAAATTTTCGGATAAAATCCGTTTATAATTAATCTTTCGATTTAAACGCATTTAAAGATTTTTTTTACGGTTTAATAAAATTTAACGCTTAATTAATTCCGACGCGTTTTGTAACGCGCTAAAACAGTAATATATTAACTATATATTTAATATATTAAAGCCGAATTAAAAACGTTTACACATTTAAATTAAAAATTAAATTTATAATCAATTTCTTTTCGGTCGATATTAATTTTTATTAAAAAAGGATAATATCGGCCCGGGCGTATTTACCGTTAAAGCAGTACATTAAAATAAAATATAAAACTTTATAAATAAAACTAAGCTTTTTATAATTAATTTTCGAATTTCTTTTTTTATCTTAAATAACTAGGTTTATTTTCGCTTCTTTTATAAATCGTTCTATAATGTTAGTATTAAAAAATAAACGATTAAAAATAGATAATTAAAATAGCTAAAAAAGTGTTTTACTTATATATAACTTTTGCTTATATATATAGTACGTTAAATAAACGTCATATATAATTTTATAAAAAGTTTATCAAAACTTTAAAAATATTTAAAAACCTATAAAAGTCATATAAACACTTAATATTTTTTAAAAAGAATTTACTAACAACGTCGAAGTTACAAGTAAAAACATTTTAATTTATACTATTTACAAACGCGTGTTTAGTATTATCGGCTCCGGACCAATTAAATATCTCCGCATTTTACGGAAAAGTTTGCTGTTTTTAATTTTTTTTTATTTTTTTTTAATTTAATAACTCAAGATTATAGTTAACTATTTTAATACTTTAACGAAATTGATTTTGTTAATAACGTAGGCTGTATAAGAGTAAAAAAGTTTTGCTAAGCTTTAAAAAAATTTAAATATAATTTCTTTTTATTATAACTTAACAAAGCTAAGATAAAATAAACGATCGGAAACGACTTGAAAATAAGTGCGATAATAAATATAAGTAATATAACGTAAACTTAAAAAAGTTTACAAATTTATAGAGATTAATATAATACTGATTTAAAAAGATTTCCGAGTTTATAAGAATTATAACAATAAATCCGATTTAGAATATATACGTTGATTATTTCTATAACTTAAATAGCACTAGCTTTTAATACAACTTTGTTATTAAAATGGAGCAGGATGCAGGGTCGAATACATGGCCTGACTAATCGGTTAGTCAGCACCTACTATGTATTTCTAGCGGTTCTTTTCGCCGGGCGCAACCCCGACATTATCACTATTCATTATTTATAATGTTGCTTTTAAACTGGTCTTAATACCAGAATATAGCTGCGTTACCTTTATTACCTCTTAAACTTTGGGCTTATTGGTAATACGCTTTCGATTATGCATTAATAGGACCGAATCTTCCCGTTCCAATTTATCTGGCTACCAAGAAAAGGAAACTGGCTTTAGTTAGCTATCGAAATAACTTTCGATCTCCGATTACCAAACGGAAAAGATAAGGTTTTAATTAAAAATGCGATTAAAATTATAACTACGATTATAATTATATAAATCTAATAATAACTTACGATAAACGATGAATAATTACGATAATAACGTAATTTCTCTTTAATTAATAAGAAAATTATTAAATTATTGAAATATAATACCTTATTTAAAATTATAACTTTTTTGGAAAAAGGTAAAAAAATATAAGTACGGACGACGACCGGTATCGGAACCTGGTCTAATTACTCAAATTTTAAACTATTTATAAAATTTAAAATATTATACGTATTAATAAAGAAATTACGTAGCAAAATAAATTATAAAATTTAATTAATAAAAACTAAAAAAGTAAAAATTATATTACTGGTAATGTAATTATTAGGATTTAAATTAATTAAAATAAATATAATAAGGATAAAATTAACGATATAAATAAAATAACGAATATAAACAAAACTTTAAAGTTATAAAATTATTTATTTTATATATAAAAGAAAATACCGAAAAAAAATACGTTTTTTAAAATAATATAAAACTTAAAAAAAATATTAAGTAATATGTTTTAAAGCTTTTTAGCGTTAATTAAACAATTTTTTATTTAATTATTATTAAAAGATATTATTTAGGATTTATTTTTTTATTTAAATATTATAGTATTTAAATTAATAATAAAAATATTAATTAATAAGTTAAAAAAGGTACGGTTAAATAACTAACGTCAGAACCTTAATTAAAATAAAATTATTTAAACGATTAAGAAAAAAAATGATTTATTTTTTAAATTTAATAAAAAAATATATATTTAAAATAATTATTACCAATAATTATCTACTTTATACCTAAATATATTCCCGTTAAAATAATATTTAGAACTTAAATAGTTTAAAAATTATTAATATTAATTAACCTAAAATAAATTTTAATAAAATTTTTAAAAGTCTATCGAAATCCTTTAAAATTATTATTTAAATTGAGTTACAATACGTATTATTTTTAATATTAAACTTCCTTAATGTAATAGAAAATTAAAACCATGCTTTAAATATAATTATTTAATATTAATTAATAAAAAACTTTTACGATAATAAGTTTAATAAAATTAATTTCCGGAATACTATCAATTTAATTATATCTTCACAATTAATTAAGAATATAATTATTTAAATATTTTTCAGAATTATTATTAATATATTATTAAAACGAAAAATTATATTAATCGAAAGTTTTTTAAATTTATTTATAAAACTTATGATATTTATACCGAATGCCATATTTCTCGAATAAATCGATTAATTTAAATATGGTTTCTTTATAAATATTATAAATAAGTTTTCGTTTTTTATAAATTTTATAAATTTGCTAATATACCCGAACCTTTGTGTTTTAAGTAACGGAATTATTAATTAAATTAAAGGAATTATTAAACTATATAAAAAATACAAATTTACGGAATTTAAAATATTTATTAAATTGTTATTTTGAACCGATAATGTTAATATAAAAAATTAAAATAAAGTAGTTACTTATAAAATAATTAAATAAAACGATATAATTAAGATTATTTTAAAAGCTTTTAAATTATTAAAGATTGATTAGAAATTTAAATTAAATAAACTTAACGAAATAATTTTAATTAACTTTATAATTATTATTTAAAATATGCCGTTAAAGTAGAAAACGTTTTGGAAAAATTTGAATATAAAACGTTATTAATTAATAAAAATAAATATATTAAAAGCTTATTAAAAAGGTTGTAAACCGGTTATTTCGTAAGAATTATTAAAATCTTTTTTATATAATTTGAAAGCTTATAGGTGATAATTTATAATAATGTTTTTATATTAATTAAAAGCTGGGCTATAAATAAGCCTGCATTTTTTAAATACAAAAAACGTAAAAGATAATATAAAGGCGTTCGTTTTACTATCGAATAAAAAAATAAAAATTGTTTTTATTTAGTTTAATAGCGTAAATAATAACGATAAAAAAGCTCCTATTTACGATAATTATTATTAACGCCGAATTAATTAAATATCGGAAATTACGAATACTTTAGAAAATTTAAAGATTAATTAAACCCGATAAATTTAAAATTTCAAGGTTTTTAAAAAAAGAAGATGAAAAATCGAAAAATTAACCCAAAAATTATAATATTACGTTTTATTAAAAGAGGAAACATTTTAAATATATAATTATAATATTAATTTGTTAATTAATATAATTCATTTTTAACCGGATAAATTTAATCGATTAATTTTTTACTGTCAATAAGGTAAATATTAAGGTCATAAAAGTTATTAAATTAATTATTGAGGTTATTATAAATATATTAATAACTTTAATAAAGATATTTATTACTTCTATTAAAAGTTTAAATATAATATGCAAAAATGCGGTTTATATATTAACATAAAATTATAAAATTAATTTTATTTACCGATAACATTTATATTATTTCTTCTAAAACTTTAAAGAATAAGCTTATTTTAAGTATGATTTAATTCCTTTAAGTTTTAAAAAATTAAGTAATTAAATAAAAATTTTCATTTAAAGAAAGATTATAAAATAAATTTATTGTTTATTAACTTTTTATTATTCGATTTAAAACAAATGTAATATTTTAATCGGCAAAACGATATTTTCAGAGGCGTTAATAATTAATTAATTAACTCCGATCCGGATATTATTAAATTAATTAAATTCTAAAAGTATATTATAATTTTATAATCAAATTAATAAAAATTTAATCTTAATTGAATTAAAATAACCGAAATTAATATAATTTATTTCGTTAATTATAAAAAAAAATTATAAAAAGGTATTTTTACTTAAATAATTATAAAATAACGTTATTAAACATAGAGATATTTATTATTTGGAAAAATTAAAGCTTTAAAAATCGATAACTTTAATTAATTAGCAGTGTTTATTAACGTTATAATGGTGTGGTAATTTAAAAATCATCAAAATAATTTTAAAGGTGTTTAAAGAAATAAAATTAAGTATAAAATTAATAATAATAACTTAATATTTAAAAGATTTTTATTTCATAATATAAAAATCGATATTCAAATAAATAATACCTTTCGGATAAATATTAATACTTTTTAAATAAATAATATTATTTAAATAGATAATATTTTTATTTCTAAAGATTTAATTAATAAGTATGTAATTAAATTTTAAAAAAAAGACTCGAAAAAACTTTAAAGAAAAGTTGGAATTATTTAGTTCGAATTAATTAAAGTTTGCTTAAATTTCGGAAAAACTTTTAAGAATTTTATAGTTATTAAAAGTTTAAAAGTATTTTGTTATAAACATACGGAAACGATTAAAATAACCGAAATTAGAATATAAGAATTAAAAGCTTTAAAAGTAAGAAAATCTTTTAAAATCCTTATTATAAATATTAATTATAAAATAAAAAGTTAAAAAAAGCTAAAGTTTTATATGTTTAATAATATAGCCTAGTTAAAAATATTGTTCCGTCATTTAAATTAGTAATTAAAGTAAGTTATAAAGGTAGCGAAAATTTAATTAATAAAGTTATAAATACCGAAATTAAATTTAATATTATTATTACGTTATACGTTAAGTAATATACATTAATTATATAATAAATATCTATATTATTTATAAGCTTTAACTTTTAAAAAAAGATTTTATTTAAGGATGATATTAAGGTATTTGTTTAGTTAGCTGGCCGATTAATTATTGTTTTTTTATTTGTCGTTAAGAATTATTACGTTACGTAATTATTAATATTGGGATTTAATTTTATAATTAAATTAAAAATAACGTTAAATATAAACCTGGACGTAATAAAAAAACCTTAAAATTTAAGCCGTTAAAGATTATATTTTTTTCAATTTTTATTAAAAAGTTATACGTAATATCCGTATTAATAAAGAATTTGAAAAAAAGAAGCCGGTAAAATTGTAAGCCGTTTTACTGGCGAAAGCAGGTTTATAAGCAAAAATAAAAATAAATACGTTATAAGGTTTTACGTTTTTTAAATTAATAATATGTATATTAATTAAAACTTTAAGATAATTTAAAAAATTATAAATAATAAATTGGAATTCAAAGATATTATTTTAAGCTAATTTAATAATAAAGAATTTATATATACTTTACAAAAAATATTATAAAACGAAATATAACAAATAATTAATAATAATTAAACCGTATAACTTGATAGAATATATAAACCGAAATAAAAAAAAGGGTTTTGGGCGATAATATACCATTAAACGGATTAATATTATCCGAATATTCGGATTAAAAAATTAAGAAAACCTAAAAACGTTCCAAAAATGATTAATTAAAATAAAGATAATTTAATAAATTTAATATATTATTAACTGCTTTGTTCCCGAAATTTATTACTATATTATAAAATACTCGATTTATTAAAAAAAGTAAAATTATTTTTAATTAATTTGATAATTAATTTACCTGTATTAAAAAGGTTTTATTTAAAAAAAACTGCAAAAAGGTTATCTTAATTTAAAATTAGCAACATTATGGCAAAATTAAATCGAATATTATATCAAATTATAAAATTCGAATAGCTTTTTATAAAACATAATAAATTAAAAATACAATAATGTTTATTAACTTTAAAAATAAATTAATTATTATATTAGAAGTAGATATTTAACGAAAAATATTCGAATAATTTTATAGTGCGTATAAAAATATTTAATTCCTTATCGAAAAAAACCGACAACTTATAAATAATTAATTTAATTAACAAATTGAACGTTATTATTTTGTAAAATATCTTTATGTCAAAAAATTATAATAAATCTTTTTCGAATTTTATTTTATATTTGTTAATTATTTTAATAAACTTTTTTTCCAGCTATAATTAAGTTATATTAACCCTTATTAACAAAGATTTATTATTTTTGTAATATTTTTAAAAAATTTTAAATATATTAATATATTTATAAAGTTTATTAACTTTATAACTTAATTTTACTACGTAATAAAAAGGATTTTTAATAATTTGATGCCTAATATTACCCCGCCATTTATCGACGACGTCGATATTAAAAGCTTAAAAATAAAATATAATAATAAAAAGCTTTTTTTTAGAATTTAGCGATTTATAAACGAATATATCGTTAATATAAATAAATTTTTTTTAACTGCAAATCTGCTGATATATCGATTAATATAAAGAAGTTTTAATAATATTAAAAAATAAGCGTTATAATAAGATTTTTTTACGGAACGAATAAACGGCAACCGGATATAACCAAGGTAAAAAAGATTCTAAAAATCCTGTTATATAAAAACGTTTCGAAGCTTAAAAGTTTTTTAAATATAGTTATTTATTACCGGATTTTTGTTATATATTTTGTTCTTAAAATTAAACTTTTTATCTGTTTATTTCGAAAAAATTAACTTCTTACTTGAAAACTTGATTAAAATTATATTATAAAAAAAATAAAAAGAATTATTATTATTACCCTAACCTTAATTATTCTGAATTGTAATTTTATTAGAAGTAAAATTATTTTAAAAATATATACGAACAAAATTAATTTTAAAAATATTTTAATTAAATAATTAATAATATCGAATATTTCGTCCGTTTCGGAAGAAATACCTAAAAAGGTATGAAGTTAAATTATAATATTAATAAATTAAAATATCGAATTATTTTTAAAAGTTTTAAAAAGATTCCGAAATTATATTTACGGAATTTAATTTATATTAAACTTTAGTATTAAAGTATTAATAATTTAAGTTAATAATTTTTTAAATCTTTTATTTAAAATTATATTTATTCACTAAATTATTTAAAAAAGAATATTTAATTTCGAAATTAAATATATTTTTGGCAAAAAGAATTTAACCGTCCATAATTTATTCCAAAAATCGCTTAAAACTTTTAATATATTAAATAATTATTAAAAAAAAGAAGTTAATAATTTTATTAATATTTAGCTAAACGTTATTTAGTTTAACCTTATATTGACCGGTATAGCCTTAATTTTTATTAAAACGGATAAATAGAAACCTTTTATTAAAAATTAATTTAAAAGGTTATAAAAATACGTTAGAATTTTTCCAATACTAAGCTTTTTTAATGGGTTTCGTAAAGTCCTAATAAAAAAAGCCGTTTTTAAAACCGAAATATTAAATTATTTTATTTAAAACCGTATTTTATAACGTAAAAGGGATAAATACTACGGTAGCCATAAAATTATCGATATTAAACAAAAATAATTGGCGGTAATTAAATTATATTATAAAATTTATAATTATAAAAGCTGAAATTTAATTTATCGTCATATAATAGCCTTTTATTATTAGCGAAAAAAATTTAATTATCTTCGGAAAGTAATATAAGTATATATAAAATATTAAAAAGTAATTAATCGACGGTTCCAAAAAGGATTACGGCTTTTCGTAATTTATTAATATAATTATTATTTAAACAAGTATTATTTAATTTATATCTAACGATAATAGTTATAAAGTTACGGTTAAAACAAAGTATAAATTATTAAATTATTTATAAATTAAATTTTACGTTTTATTACCTTAATAATAATTTAAAAATTTTTAAATAAATATTTTTTTCCCGCTATAATATTCCGATTAAAATTAAGATAAATAATAATTTTAAAAATAATAGCAAAATAATTAAAGTTTATAATATATTCGGGATTTAATAAAAAGTTAAACTTTATATATTATTCAATAACACGGCCTAATTAAAAAGAAATACGTTTTAGTTACTAAAAGTTTAATAAAAATAATAAATAATACCGGTAAAAAATAAATTAAATTTTTGCCTAAAATGGTTTTCGCCGATAATATTATTATTAAAAGTTACGACCTAAGTCCGTATAAATTGCTATACGGATAAAAATATTTTTATTAATCTTAATAATTTTACCGCTATAAAAAATTAAAAATTAAAATTTTAATACTTCGAAAAAAGACTTAATTATTTAAAGAATTCGGCTTTTAAAAAGGAAATTAAAAAAGTAATTAAAATTAGTAAAATTATTATTAATTAGCGTTATAAAGCTGCCAAATTAGCAAATAAAAGAAATAAAAATGAAATACAAAATAAACCTTTAAAAATAAATAACTTAATATTATTATATAATACGTTCCTATATATAAATATATTCAAAAAAAAATATAAAGCTTAAATATCGCTAAACCGGCCCGTATTTATTTAATAATATTATTAATTTAGATATCTATTATTTAAAAAAGAATTAATAAAATAAAGTTATAAAAAAAGATTTATTAATAAATTAAAATAATATATAAAAAACAAAAAAGGATATTAAAAGTTATTTAATTTATAAAGAAACGATTAAATAAAGTTCTTTACCGATTAACTGAACGACAAAACGTTAAATATTTTTAATATTATTTTTATCAAATTATTAAAAAATTAGGAACCTAAAATTTTAAAACCTGTAAAAATAAATATTAAATTATAAATATTTAATGCTTTATTTAAAAATTACGTAATCGTAAACGATAATAATATACCGGAAATAAGTGGATTAAAAGGTAAAGAAAATTGACGTAATTAATTACGAAAAATTAAAATATAAAAATTTTATTACGTTTTATTATTACTCTATTTATTATTATTTTATATAATATTTATTATATTTTATTTATAATTAATACGTTTAATTATATTTATCCGGTATTAAAGATTCGAAATATATTTTTTAATTTTATTCCGGAATTCATTTATATCGAATATTTTTATAATCGAATAAATATTATCGTATATATTTTTTTAAATTTATAATGATCGTTTATGATTTACTTTAAAGTTTTCGAACCGATTATTTCGGAATATATATTTATAACTTTCGATAAAGCCGATATAATTATTATAAAATTCTTTATAAAATTCCGAAATCGATTAATATTTAAAAAATAAATATATATTATATTAATCGGATTATTTTAATGTTTTATATCGTTATTTATATAATTCTTATGGAATAATATTAAATATTCCGAAAATTTGAATAAATCAGTTAATAATATATCGAAAGGTTTTAGTAAATAAGAATAAAAAAAAATTCATAAACTTGGCCTAAAATATTTTAACGGATATAAAATAAAACGATAATTCTTTATTTTCATTTTAAAATATAATAATTATATTAAATTAAATATTTATGGTTATTTCGAAATTTTCGCTTTTAATTTGTTATCGGATATATTAACCGGAAACTAGATCGCTAATTAAATTAATAAATATAATTCCGAATATTTTATATTAATTAATAATAATTTATTAAAAATATTATATAAAATATAAAATATTTATTTTAATATATTTAAACGTTACGTAATATATAATATTTTTTTCGTTTTAAAATTAAGTTAATTTCCGTTAACGTCCGATTTAAAGGTTAAAAATGTGTAATATTTTAATGCTTAAAAATAACTTAAGAAACCGATTAATAATATGCGAATCTGTTAAAATAATCGATACCGTTAATAAAGATTTCGAAATAATATTATAAGGTTAGAACATTTTAAAAGGTAAAGGTATAACCGATATTAATCGGCGGCTACCGGTTATTTACTTAATAGTAATTAGAATTAGGCTAGGTATTAATTTTTTTTAATTTCGATTAACGGTAATATATATTAAAAAGGCTAAGGTTTAAAAAGTTATAAGTTATTTATAACCGGTGTTTTAGGTAATACAATATCCTAATTAAATATTATATTATAAAATTTGTATTAAAAGGAAAAAGTTAATTCGTAAATAGGTGCCCGGCGATATATTAAATTTTAAAGTTTACGGATATTATAAGGATTTTTTTGGAGGCTTAGTATTCCGATTAATAATTAAAGTTTTATTGGTACGATAGGTTGTAAATTTTAAAAATACGGTTATATTTAATATAGTTAGAAATTTATAACGCTAAATAAAGATATGTTTAAATTTCCGTATGTTCTGTTTAACTCTGTAATCGACGGACTTGATATTATTTTAACTTGATAATTTATTATTTGATCCGGATTATTTTTTAATAAATAATTTTTTATAAGGTTAATTAATTTACCTGGGTTTATATTTTTACGAAAACTTTAAGTATTATATAGGTTTAATAATTTGCGAAAACTTATAATAGTATTAATTAAAACGACGGAAATAATTTAGATATATATTAGGTTTTGAAAATAAATGTGGTTGGAAAAGAAAAGTTGGTATAGTTTGTGGGAAAAAAGTTGCAAAAAAGTAGGTATATAGAAATAATGGTATAACTAATTAAAAAAAAACCAACGACGACCATATCTCTTTTTATATAACATCGGATAAAATTATCAGGAATCTTTTTGGTGCATACGTTTTTTATAACAAAATTTAATGTATTGATTTTGTATATATTTGATTAGTTACGTATATAATTCGGTATTATTTTCTTCCGAATTTCTGCATTTATATAATTCAGCATTTATAATTTACTTACATTTTTATATATTTGCATTTAAATATAAATATATTTATATTTATATATATTTATATATTTTATATTACCTTTATTTACTATTATTATTCCTTTTAATTATTATATATCGTTTTAGTTATACCTGTATATTTTGATTAGCCTACCTTAAATTATAATATCGACGTTTAGAAAACGTACCAGGCAAAATAAAAACGGAAAATCCAAAAACTTAAATATATTATATTTTGTATATTTTAATTAATCCGTTGATATACTTATATAAAATATCTATAATATAAACCGCGTATTATATAAAATGTAGAATAAAAGCTATATCCTTTATTTCTTTATAATACCAACCTCGGAATTATATTTTGATCGGTTTATTTTTATTACCTTATATAATAAAGGTAATATTCGGTTATAATAAAAAATTATGTTATCTTTTTTATAATTTAATAAGTTTTAAAATAACGTAATATCGGCTGGATTATAAGAAATTTTAATAATTATATAAAATAAAAAGTATTTATGATTATAATATATTATAACAATTATTTAAATAATTACTATACATGCTTTATCCGGAATTATGGCCGTTATTTTAAAACCCGGAAAAATAGTTAATAAAAATTAAGCTACTATTATTCTTAATAAGATAAAGAAAGTAATTCGAGTTTTTAATTCGGAATACGTTCAGTTTATTATTTAATTTAAAATATTAATTGGTAACAAAAAAAAAGTTATTAAATTAATATGTTATATATCTGATTAAAAGAAACGATTATATTTTTTACTATTTACTTATTTAAGGAACGTACTAAATTATTTTTATAAAAATATTAAACGGTTTAGGAAAATTTAATATTCGAAAATCCGCTTATATATAATAATAATTGCTAATATACCGTTTTAAAATATATTTTAAATATACAGTTTATAAATTATTTACGCATTTTATTTTATTATTTGTAATTTAAAATAATAAAATAAATTTGTATTATACAACAAAGATATTATATTAAATAATATAATATTATTAATTAAAAAATACCTTAAATTTAAAATAAAGTAAAAAGTTGAAGATTAATAAAGCATTAAATTTTAAAAATTATTAATAGTTAAACGTAATTTCTTTTAATTAAAAAAACGAAAATTCTAAAAAATTAATTATATAACTTATCGAAATTTTGATACCTTTTTTATAATTTATTCGGTTTAAAAATATATTACCGACATAATCCCTTAAATTTATTTTTAAACTAAAATATAAACTTTAACCGACCGTTAATAATTAATAAACATGAATAATAATAAAGAGCCGGTATAATATACCGTATAAATAAATAGAAAATATTTATAAAATAATGGTATAATAACTAGAGCTATATTTTTCTTAAAGTTAGCCAGGTTAGCCTAAATATAAGGTTTCGATCGTTAAGCAGAAAAAAAAGTATAAAGTATAAAAAAAAAATTTAAATAATGCGAAAATTTAATTAAACGTAAAGAATAAAGTTTTAAATTAAAACAGTTGGAAAATAAATTACGTAAACGGTAATTAAATTAATTAATAAATTTTATATATATTTTATAAAGTTGAAAGTTAATTACGTTAAGTTTTTATTTAATTTTTTATTAAAATAAATTTAGGATAATTTTGTTTTAAAAAACAGATTAAAATAAAGCAAGGTATAAAGTTGGATATATGGCCTCACTGATTGGTTAGTTAGTACCTATTATATATTTTCAGCGGTTCTTTTCGCCGGGCGCAACCCCAACATTATCATTACTTATTATTTATAATGTTGCTTTTAGACTGGTCTTAACACTAGAATATAGCTGCGTTACTTTCATTATCTCTTGAACCCTGGGCTCACTCGTGACACGCTCTTCGATTATGCACTGGTCAGGACCGAATCTCCCCATTCCAATTTATTATCCAAATTACTCTCTGCTATTACTAGACTTAAATATCCTACTTATTCCTGATATTTTTACGATACCACTGCTATTATAAACCGTACGACTAGGTTTAATACTTAGTTAAGCTTAAAACTGTTACACTTTTTAGTTTTAAAAAATTATTAATAAGTTAACTTTTTTCACGTTTTAATCGTTTTAAGTTTTAGTTAATATCACCTAAAAAGTTGAAGAAAATACTTAATTTGTTATAAAAGCCTTTTTTAAAAACGCAGTTTTCGTATCGCGTTACGTTTTTAAATATTATATACCTTCCTTTCTATTAAAAATAGGTATAATTCCACACCAAGATTTAAAAAATAAAATATGCTAACAGTTTACGTTATTATTAATAACTAATAATGTTATAAGTTTTAAAAATTCGTTTCGTAATAATAAAAAAGTTAATAGGAAAAAAAGAGATTTATTTTAAATATTTTCAATTTTTAAGATAAATATTTTAAAAAAGGGAATTTTATTATAAGCTTACGAATTATAGTTTAAAAGTGTGGTCGAAACGAGCTTGTAAAAAGTTTCGAATGTTAAAAAAGTTATATAATATAAATTTAAATATATTTATCCGATTTAAAAGAAATTATACATGTATACAATATAGATCCGGTAAAATTATAGGGATTTTAAAGAATGCAGTTCAAAATACATATAATTATTGCTTTTTTATAATTTAATAATAGCGATATTTTATAATATAACTTAATTACTGCAATAAATTTTAAATTCATTATTATTAGACGTAATTAATATTTTTATTATTGCTTGTATTTCTATACCGCGATTTTTAATATGAATTATATATTAAGTAAAATAATTAAGTCATAAACTTATTTATTACGTTAAGAAAGTAAGTTATTTTATAACGTAAAATACAAGCAAATTGACTATATAAGCGAATTAGCAAACCAAGATTCCGTAGCTTTTTTTATAATTTTAATCATTTATAATTCCGTTAAACTTTTATATAACTTTTTAAAATTATTATTATTTCTATAAAAATTAGAAGACATTATTAACTTTCTATATTTTATATTATTATTATTATTACTATATATATATATATAACAGTTATAAGCTTAACTAATTAAAAAACCTAATTGTATAATTTATATTATAAATAAGATTATAGAAATTTATACAATAAAATAATAATTACCTTTAATAATAATAAATAACTATAACTAATTTAAATAACCAAATTATAATTATAAACTGATATTTTTTAAATTATCGAAATAATAACCGTATATATATTTATTTTAGCTAGAAATATTCGAACTGGCTCGATCCACTTCTAGTGATCGAGTCTCGTCGAGCCCGTCGAACCACTTCTTTTATTCGACTGGCTCGAAGTGCCAAGCCCTCTTTTTTCCACCGTGTCCTTTCGAGCCGGTTATGTGAGCCAAGAATTTTTATCGAAGATGTTTTACATATCCTCCGACCGTCTGGCGATAGGCTAAGTTCTTTAGTTATAACAATATACTTTCAGCTTATAAATTAACGTTATAGTTTTTACATTTTGAAAAGAAAAATTTATATAAATTAGAAAAAAAAATTGTTATTTTATAATATATTATTAAATAGTTTATTATAAATTATCGAAAAGTTTTACGAATCTTACACGCATCGATCAATTGAATCCGTGCGCCCACCTGTTTCTCACCAAAACATACACGTTTCGCTTCGACTGTAACTATAAAAAGAAAATGGAAAAAATTAAAAGAAAATCTTAGTAATATACATTTTTACTGAATAAATATATACTTAAAAAATAAATTAAGTTTCGTAATTAATAATAAAATTATTATCGATCAAAGCTTGATATAAGTATTATTATATAGAACTTTATTTTTTTACTATGTTATATATTATTATACGGTAATATTCTATCTACCAATCGAAAATAGAATAATTAGAACGAAAGTTGATATTGAAAATAAATAAAGTACGTAATAATATATATTAAGAAATTATCCAGATATTTTTAGCATTTTATTTTCAATTGTTATAAGAAAGTAAAAAGGGTATGTTTTGGTGGGAAATAGGTGGGCGCACGGATTCAATTGATCGATACGTGTAATTAAATAATTTGAAATTTAACATATTTATGAAAATAAAAATATATATTAATATTTTTATTAAAAATAATTAATTTAATATACAACTTGATATATATATATATATATATATATAACGTCTATATAAGTACTTCGGACGTACAGGTATTTCGGACGATTTTTAGCACCTCGCAATAACAAATTTAAATAACTTAATAACAATATATAGTATTAATTCATATTAATTGGATTCTTTTTCGTTGAACGTTTTTACACCTTTTTTATAAATACGCGTATTATGTCCGGGTTTATCACAAACGTTATATTTCCGTTCTTTTATCTTAACCTTTTTACGACGACTCCTTTTAGTTACTATTGGCTGCATTTTTTTACCATCTCCTTTTTTTTAGGCCAAAAAAGTTTATTCATTTTATATAATAAATATTTGTCCTTTTTAAAAACGTTTATTTTTAGTTTTGCGACGTTTGCTTAATATATAGTTTGTTTCGCCTAATTGGACGTTTTTTTCCCGAAAAAAAGGTAATTTTATATAACAATAATATGTAACCTTTCATTACAAAATTAAGCGATTCGAATATTTTTGTTAACGAACTAGCTTAATAATTTTTAATCTTCCTTTATAAATATTATCCTTATTTTATTACTTTACGAATAATTTTAAGAGTCTTTATAAGGGATAAAATGAAACCGGCGGAAGTTAACGGAAAAAAGGTCGGCGTAAATATAATTAAAAGAACTTTTAATTTCGAAAAAACGTTATTAAAATTAAATAAAATAAGGCTAGCTTTTACGAATTTAAATTTAATATTATCGAACGTTATAATAACTTAAAACTCGTTGTAAAAGCCGGCGAAAACGTTTTTTTTAATAATATAGATATAATAACGTTATATTAAGTTTTCAATATATCGTAAATAAGTACGTTTTAAAACAAAAAAATAAAATATATTAAAAAATTAAAACCGATACAAAAAGTGCGCAACTATATAAAACGTAATAATATTGTTATTAATATAATATATTTCGGAGTTTATTAAATAATAATTTTCGTAATTATCGAATATAAAAAATGTTTCGAATTTCTCGTACGCGTTCGAATATATATATTGAAGTACTGGATTTATTCGAAACTGAATTTCTTTATTATTCAGTTATTATTACTTAATATAATTTTTTAATCGGTTATTAATAATAAACTCTTGCGGTTATTAAAATCCAAAATAATTTTCCCCGTTATATTAACAAATAACGCTATAACCTAACTTTAAAAATTAATAACTTAAATAATTATAATTTATTTTTTTATCCTTTTATTGCGTTTATTTAGGTGTTTTATGTTTTTCGATATTAGTAATTATTATACCCGTTATTATAAAAATCTTCATTAAAAATTTAATTGCGTTAAAGTTATAAATATCCTTTTTTACGATATTGTATTTCGCAATTAGAACCTAAATAAATTTAAACCATTTACGAAATATTTTTAAATTTTCGCATAAAATTTATTAATAATCGATTTTCCGATTTAAATACGTTTAAAGCTTTTTTTGCCGTTTAATAAAGTTTAACGTCTAGTTAATTCCGATACGTTTTATAACGTATTAAATAAGTAATATATTAACTATATTTTTAACGTATTAAAACCGCATAAAAAACGTTTACGTATTTAAATCGAAAATTTGGTCGATAATCGATTCTTTTTCGGTCGGCATTAATTTTCGCAATTTGGATATATAATTACTAAAAAAGATATACCGGTATATCGTATATATAAAACAAATTTTACAACTTTATATACAAAACTAAATGTCGCATAATTAAGTTTCGGGTTTCGTTTTTTAACCTAAACGGCTAAATTTATTTTCGTTTCTTTTGAAAGCTATTTTATATTATTCATATTAAAAAATAATTAATTAAAGTTCCGTAATTAAAATATATCAAAAACCGTCCGAAATACTTATGCGCCCGGAGTACTTATGTGGCCCGTTATATTATATACATGCTTATAAAATTTCATTATTTTTTAAAAAGCTTTTTAAAAGTTTAAAAAAGTCTTATAAATATTAGTTTAAATAGTTAACTTATTTCTATAACTAACTTGTTTATATATTACGTTATTATAAATATTTAAAATCTTCCTAGAAAAGACGTAACCGTATAGACAAAATTGGATAAAATAATAGATTACTACCTTAATTCCTACGCTTTACTAAACCCATTCCCTTCGCAAGTAACTTCAAACTGCTTTGTCCCGCAACTTTTATCCACGTCGATTCTTATTAAGGTTCTGGGCGGTTTTCGTAATCCGGAACAGCCGGGCAAATTATCGCTCGTAATTCTTTAGCTTGTAGCGTTCCAAAAATTAAATTTCGAAATTTTTAAGCTTATTATTATTTTCCCTTTTTAATTTCGTTAATAATTTCACCATAATCGTTATATTTTCCGGCATACGTTTTTACAAAAATCGATTACCGTTATTTTCGTAAATCAAATCGTATCCGAAAATTAAAAACCGAAATCGATTATTTTGGAAAAGATTTTTTAGATCGATAATAATATCGATAATTTTAATTCGTTCGATAATTTTTTGGTAATTTTATACCGTTAATAAAACGGTTTTAATAATAATTTTACGGCTATAAATTACCGGTATCGCATATTCGGATTTACGTAATATAATATTTTAAATAATTCGAAATAATTTAATACCAAATATTTTTTACTTAATTATCGTACTAACATTTCCTTTTTAATTATAAGCACGATCGAATCGTAAAATTGGCGAAGGTTCGGAAAAATACCAGCTTTTTATACGTAATTAAAATTTACCGTTAAGATCTGTTTTTAAAGTTTACCTTTAAAATTTATCTTTAAAGTTTACTGCATAAAGTTTAACATTTCCCCAGTTATATTATTTAACCCTGCCGAACCAGCCAGCGGGTATAAAGTTTATTAAGGTCGAAACTTATCGGCAATTACGCATATAAACCTTCCAAGTCGATATTAATCAAGAAATTATATGCTTATAAGGGCCTAGCAATCGGCTTTAGAATAAGGCTTTATAGGACCGAGGTATTAATTTATCCTACCCGTAAACCCATTAATTATTTATCGTATTCGAAAATATTAGGTATAATATTTATCGTGCAAAGTATATCGTGTAATAATTTTCTGTGTATTTAGCTCAGCCTGGAAAATAAGGCTTGAACTTATTCGACCTTGCATAAATATTTAAAAATAAGGCTTAAACCTATTTAACGTTATATAAATATTTAGAAATAACGTAATATATAAACAAGTTGGCTATATAAGCCAATTAATTATTTAAGCCGGTATTTATAAATTATTTAAAACTTTTAAATATTTTTATAAAGTTTAAAACAATTTTTCAAATATTTATATAATATATATTTTTAAATACATTAAGTTATATTTTAAGTTCGTTATTTTAAATAAAAATATTAATATATTTCTTTTATTTGTATAAATATATTATTTAAATAATTTAATTAATATTTAGTAAAACCTTTCGATAATTTAAAATAAATCATTTAATATTAACGTTTTATATAAGCTTACAAGCTGAATAAGCTCGCGAATCGTTTTTATTAATATTTTAACTACCTAATTTTAATCATAGTTTTTTAATCTTAATAATATAAAGTGTTTTATAAAAGAATTTATTGTAAACTTTATTATTTAAGTTAAAAAATAAAATTGGAAATTAAACTTTATGAAGCCATATTTTTTATATAATATCTTTAAATTTACTTTAAAAATCTAATATTACGGTCGGTACGTCCGAACTAATATTATTTTTCAACTACGCAAATTAACATTAATTAAACAGAAATTTATTAGTAAAAAAACTTTGAACTTAAATATATAAAGTTTTTTTATTCAATTTTAGTACTTTAAAAATATAGCTAATATATTATTAATTTAATATGGTATAAAACGCGTTAAAATTAATTAAATGTTAAATTTTTTAAAATAATAAAAAAAACGTTTTAAACGTATTTAAATCTGAAAGTTAATTATTTACGGGTTTTGTAAGGCAGGTTTCTTAGTAAATGATGATTTATTAAGAGTCTCGGTCTCCCAGGTGGGAGACCCGTAAGATTAAGTAGCTAGTGCTAGCAAGTAGATAAACGTTATGAATATCTTATAGAGATGAGATAAGGAAGGTATTAGGTAGCATATTACCAAAAGACCTAAATCTTTCTTGTTATCTACCCCCTTACGAAAAAAAAATTTTAAAACGTTTATATTTTATCCTAAAGGGTATTAATATTTTTTGTTAAAAACTTCCCGGAATATTAAAGTAAGTATATAACAAAAATAGAAAATTCGTAAAAAATAAAAATTATTAAAAACTTTCCGAAATATTAAGGTAAACGTATTATAAAAAATGAAATAAATTATTAAGTAAAGCACGATATTACCGAAACCGCCGAAAGTAAAAAAGTTTTATTTAATTTTTTCGTTATTTACGTACGCCAAAACCAGTTTTTTTAATTGGAATTTTTTTATTTTATATTACGAAGTATTTTTTAATATAAAAAGGCGTAAACGAAAAAAAGGTAACCGCGGAATTTTTGAGGAAATTACGTATAAAGTCCGGAACGGACGTATTATTAATCGTAATTAAAAGCTTTTTATTTTCCGAAAAAAATTTTCGTTTTAATGTCGGCGTAATCGGTAATAAAAAAAAACCGGCGTTACGGAAATTTACGTAAAAACGGGAATCGTAATACTTTACGCTGCGCGTAAAACTTCGGTATTCGTAAAAACGGAAAAAATTTGGTACGTAAAAATAAATAAATTTTGGTTATACGTTAAAATAAGGTTTATTATTATTTACGGTAAAATTATAAGTATTCGAAAGTTTTTTAATTTTAATTATAAAATATTAAATTCCGGTTATTCGAAATTAAGTATAAAAGCTTTAAAACGTATTTATTAATAAAATATTAACGGAAAGGCCGGATTTGTAAAAAAGTTTCTAAAAAATACGTTATTCGAAATATTTTAATTAGGTTATATATATTAAATAAAAATTCCCATACTTTTTTAATTTAATTTATAACTTACGTTATAATTTTTTTACGTAAAATTATTTTTAAGGTTATAATATATTTTAAAAAATTAATTTTAAATTATGCATTTTTATCGTCGGAATTTAAAAAATTACGGAATATATTAATAACGGTTACGTAAAGATCCGAAACCGTAAATTGTTTAAAAAAAAAAACCGGACGTTTTAAATATAAAGGTTTATGCCGGAAATATACGAAAAATTTTTGCGTTATAATTAAAAAGCAAATAATTAATTGGGATTAAATAATTCCGAACGTCTTATCCGATATTATTCCCGAACGGTATACGAATTATAAAATTAATTTCGTAAAATTATTAAAATTTGGTAAATTTCCCTTACCGAAAACGGGCTTTAAGGCCGTATATAAAATATTAAAAACGGAAAAAATTTTAAGTTATAAAATATTTCAAATTTTTAAATTAATAAAAAAATTTCGGATTTTTTTATTAAGTTCGTTAATATTAGGCTTACTGTTAAAAAAATAAGTACTTTATTAAGACCCGGTTCGGGGTTTCCGGATACGAATATACCTTTTTAAAAAATATTATTAATATTTACAAAAACAAGGTCCGAAAATTTCGATATCTTTTTACTAAAAGTTGTATTATAATTCGTAATAAATATATTAATATCGACGTTTTTGTTTTATACGTATTAAGTTTTGGTTTTTTTCGTTACCCGCGTTTTTTTAAAGTTTTAACGTTTAATTTTTATTAATTACTTTTTAATTTTAAGGACGGAGAAAACGTACGTAAAATTTCGCTTTTTAATAAATCCGTCCGTTAAATTCGAAAGATATTATTACCGAAATAATAAAAAATCGTTAAAATCGGGAAAAGTATATTAATTTAGACCGCAAAAACGTATTAAATATAATATAAAAGGTAAAAAGGTTCCCAATTTTACTTAGGTATTATCGTAAATTTTAATAATTTTTACGAATCTTTTTTAAAGTACGATAATAATAATAATAATCTTAATTATATTATATAATATTTAAACGCATATAATATGGATATTTTATAAATCTTTACGTAAAATAAAATATAATATTATTTTGGATAATTTAATATACGGCCGAATTATAATTAAATATTAAAGAATATTTTTTACGTTAAATTGGAGCAAATAATTCCGTAAAATAATGGCCCAAAAATCGGATACGTTATCGATATTTACCAAAAAATCGTAATTAAACTTTTTTATTATAAAGTTATTATTTTAAATTCGTCCGTTTTTTGGAATATTTATTACGAATTATTTTAAAAAAAAATCGTTAGGATTTTTATAACCTCGGTTTAAAATATTACGTTACTGCGATAAATATTGTTTTTTTAATCGTAATTTCGATTTTTCGTTTTTATAAAAAATCTTTTTTAAAAACGTTAAATAAATCGGCTTTTTGTTACTTATTTATTTTTGTTTTCGATTATTTTCGTAAAAATAAGTTAAATATAATACGATTCTTTTTAAAAAAAAAACCTATTATACGGAAAAATTTAAAATATAAATAAAAAAGTTCAAAAATCTGGTTACGAAAAATAATTTTAATGTATTATAGTATTTTAAATAAAGTAGGCCTATAACAAAAATTATATATATTCTAAAAAAAGATAAGATTTCGTAAACGGATTAACCGGAAAGCTTTCCGAGTAACTTTATTATAATATTTATTTTAAATATAATATTTATGAATTTTTAATCGTTATCGTTTTTTATATTTAACATTTCTTAAAATTTGGAATTTTTTTTATTTTTAATTGGTTTTTCTTTATTAAATATTTTTTATCGAATTCGTTTATTAATTTTATAACGTTTTTTTATTAATATAAGTTCAAGGTATTATTTATCGTTTTTAATATTATATCTTTTTTATTAGATAAAATATTTTAATAATAAGCGATTATTAACTTTCGAAATTCGATATTAAAAAAATCGGTTAATTTCGTAAAATACTTATTTACCGTCGTTACCTTTAACGAAAATGCGGCCGGGTTAAGGTCGGCATCTTTTTTAAAAGTCCTTTATTTTAAGAACTGGAAATAAATAAATTATATTTATAATGCGGTAAATTTTTTATTACCGGGGGAAATTTAATTTGTACGTTAAATTTTTTATTTTTTTGATAACCGTAAAAAAACCGGTACGTTGTTAGGAATATTTATAAAAAAGCTTATTAAGGAAATAATAACCATAATGAAGATGCAAATATACTTTTTGTCCGACGTTAAATTATATAAAGTTCCGGCTTTCATCGTAACGTATTTTGGAATCCGTAACAGCAAAATTAATAATTAATTAAATCTTTTTTTGGTATAATTTACGAACCATTTCGTAATCCGGGAAAAATTTAAAAACTTTAAAAATTAATAAAAATATTTTTGGCTTAAAACCATATATTATTTTATTAAATAGTTTTTTAAAAATAAAATATTTTATATTATTTAAATTATGCTAAAAAGTTAATAAAATATTTATTTAAAGCATATCGGAAATTATTATATAATATCGAATAATTATTTCAACGTTTTGGTTACGTTTTTCGAATGATTTATTTATTTATAAATAATATGCCGTTATTATAATTAATTACGTTCCCGAACGTAAAAATAATGATTACCAAACGTCGTTAAGGAATTTTAAATTACGGTTGTTAATATATCGCATAAGGATATTTTTTTAAAATCGTAAAAGTTAAAAAAATTAGTTCTGCTTAATTTTCGGCTATATACGTAATATATTTAGATAATAAAATGCCGTGCTTATTAAATTTATAAATAATCGTAAGTAACGTATTTAATAACGGAAAGTTAAAAAGGCGCTATATGCAATTTTCTGAAAAAATTAGGCGTAAAACGATAATAAAGTCCTATATTATTATATAAAAAAGTTGGGAAAAATATTTTATAGGCTTTAATTTATTAAGTTTTTTTTAATAATTTATCGAATTTTCGAAATATTTAAGGTACGTTTTTGTTTATTTTTATAAACGTTATATAATATTAAAAATAAAGATATAATCGAAATCGTAAATTATTTTATTTATTCTAAAATAATATTTTTCGTCGTATATTATTTCGAAAACGTTCCGGACGTAGAAATCCGGTATAAAAAAGTATTATACTTTTATACGGTTTATGTTATATAAAAATCCGTTATTTTAAAATACGAACTTAAAAAACTTAGTTAAACGGCCGCCGGTTTTTTTTTCGTAATTTTGCGAAAACCTTGAATTATTTCGTATTAGTTTTATACCTTTCGATAATTTTTTTTTTAAATGTAGAATTTATAAAAACCTTGGTTACCGTTATATAACCGAAATCGTCGAGCAAGTCTTCCAGTTAATTTTTCGTTTCCTTTTAAATTTTTTTTATATTTTTAAAAATTAGTATCATAAAAAGATAAAATAAAGCGTCGGATATAAGATTTATACGACCGGAAATATAACGGACGTCCAGTTTAAATTACGATAAATAAATTGATACCGTAATAAATTTCGCATTTATTTTAATTAAATTTTATAATTTTAAATTCCTTTAATTAAATATTTTTTTTCGTAATTTTATAATCCGTTAAAATAATACTCGGTAAAAGATAAGATTATAAGCGGACCCGTAAATTATAATAAACTTAAACAAAATAAAATAATTTTAATTTTGTCGTTTAATAACGTCTTTCGGTCCGGATAAAAACTTTGTTTAAAAATATAATTAATTAAATAACGTTTATAAAAATATAAACGTTATTTTGTTCGTTAATATTAAAATAAAAAATTATAACGTTATAATTTTTTTGCCGAAAAACGTTTAATTTAATAAAAATATAACGGAACGGTATTTAATAAATAAAGTAAATCGTTTTTATTAAATCGTTCTGGATTATTTAAAAACTTTTAAACTTTTTTTTCCGTAAAATTAAAACGTTTATTTAATATTTAATTTTTACGGTTAATAACCGTAAAAAATATAACTTTTATCTTATAACTTTCCGTAAGCATATTTATTTTATATTTTTATATAAGTTTAAACTTTTATTAATATTAAAAAATAAATTTGCGTAAAAAACTAATTATACCGATATATTTTTTAACGCCTTAAAATTATTTAGAAATCGTAACTTCCCGATTATTAGCAGGCGGTTTTTAATAATGAATATACCGAGGCCGTTAACCAGGAAACTTAATAAAACGATAACCGGATATTTAAGGAATAATCTTTTGGTTAATAAAATTAAGCTTATTTTTTCGAAATAACCGAAAACTTTACGTAAATAAATAACGTATTTATTAATTATATCGTTCGTTATAATAACATTGTCGATAAATACTTCGGGCGTACGCTTTAAATCGCCGGAAAATCTTATTTATAAATCGTTAAACGTACGTTAAATTATTTTTAAAACTTATTAAAACGACGTTAAATATTTTTAATCCGCGTAAAAAAAAAATTATACGGTTTTTATAACTAGGCCAAATAAAAAATTAATAAAAAAATTAAAAGCGTTAATTATAAATAAATATCGTTTAAACCGTGTTTTATTAATTATATTATCTTAAAACGTAATAAATACGTATCGAGAATTGCTATTTTATTAAATAAACGTAAATCGATAACATCTTTACCTTTACGTTTATATATAATACCGAACTTTTTCCGTGAAGGTAATTAAGGTTAAATACGGTTAATATCGCGTATTTCTTTTAAAAAATATTTTAAAAAGTTTAATTTAATAAAGATTTTTATACGATAAATAATAAATAAATAAATAAAGTAAAAAACTTTATATTTTTAAGTTTTCCTTTTTCGTATATCGGGTTTAATATTTCGTTTATTACCTTTTTTTTTAACACTTAATAAATAAAATTTAACAAGCTTAATTTGATATTATTATCCTTTAACGAAATCGATCCGTATTTTATTTTTATTTAATATATCGATAATGCCTTTTTTTTCTTAAAACGAAAAATTCTCGGCATACTTTTTAATTTTCTGGACTAACCTAACATCTTGGTTATATATATATACGCCGTAAAAAGTTTTAATTTTCGGGATATTTATTAGCCGAATAACCTTGAAAAAAGGTAGCCTTTGTTCCGGATATAATTCGCCTTAAACGGTAATCCAAACGTTGTTGGGCGTTATTTTTTTTAAGAAAAAAACGTTAAAAATTTCGTTAAAAATATCCATTTTAGTTAATAATCAAAAATTATGTTTAAGTTTAGGGATATCGTCGGCGTTATTATCGTAAACGGCCGCAATTATCTGTAGCATAAACTTTTTTTTTTATTATATAGTTACGTAATTATTTTTTTCGAAATCCCGGATTTTGCCAAAACGTATATTTTTTTTTATACGAACGGATTTATCCGTTTTGTTTAAAAACGATATTATTTTTTCCGTCGTAATTAACGTTACGGCATTTATAACCCCGTAATAAATAACTTTAAATAAATAAACTTTTTTATAACTTAAATTATTAATATCCAGCAAATTAATATATTTTACCGGAATCGTAAATATAATTTTAAAAAAATACCAATACGTTATTTTTCGTTAAAACCCGTTAAAACGTTAATTTACGTTAACGGTAAATTTTTATAAAGGTTTTAAAACTTTCGTAAAATATTATCTTTATTCGTTATTTTAAATAATCGATAATAATACTATATTAATATAAAAATTCTATATTTAGCAAAAAATTAGGTTTAAATTTTTACATTATTTATATTAATATTTCGAAAATATTTATTTTAAAGGAATTAAATATTTTTTTAATACGTATATATAAAAGTTAATTTTTTTAATAAGTACCATAATTTTACCGATTCCGTAAACGCGGATTTCGGAATATATCGTATATTTCGCGTTAAAAGCAAACTTAAAAATCCAAAATTTAACGGCCATAATATTCGTATAATTAATATTAAAACAAAATATAATAAACTTTATAATCTTTTTCAAAAAAACGTATATTATATAATAATTATATCTAAAAATATTACTTTTAAAAGTTAGGTTAAAAAAAGTTTCGTAATAATTATATCAAAAATTTTATCGGCCATAAAATTATTTTCGGCGTTAGGTTTCGTTTAAACGCTTATAACGCCGTCGGAAATATCCAGAATTTACGGCTTTTATCGGGTACAAATTTAGATAATATTATAAACGAAAAAAATAAAACGTAAATTAAAATTTTTTGAATAATAACGATAAATTAACGTTTTTAAAAAAATTTTATTAAGTTTTTTTTTGCCGCGGTATAACAAAATTATAAAAAAATACGTAATAATTAAATTAAGTTTTATTATTAAAATCTTTTGCTTTTCCTTTATATATATTTTATTTTATCTTTTTTTATTACCTTTTTAATTATTAAATAACCGTTTTAACGTATTTATATCACATTTACCTTTAAATTTAAATTATTTACGTCCAAAAATACCTTATCTTTAATACCGTTCTAACTATTACCGCTTTTATAAAATTTAACCCATTTTTATTAAATACGTTTAAAAAGACGGAAATTTTTATAAAAACGGTAACCGTTTCGGTTATTACCGCGGCCTCGACCGCTCCGGTTATTACGGGAACGAAATAAAAAACGGCCTAACTTCTTTTCGCGTTTTTTAAATATTATCCGGTCCGAACTACGGAATTTTAAATATTCGTTACGACCGCGGTATTTATAAAAAAATTCGGATTTATAAAAAAGTCCGGTATTATTACGTTTCTAATAAAAGTTTTAAAATTAAAACTATAATTCCTTGAATTTTTAAACCTAAACGGCGTAAATATTAATAATAATAAGCTTTTATTCTTAAAGTATAATAATAATCTTTAAAGGGTAACCGGTAATAAAGGCCTAAATAATAACGTTAAAACGGGATAAAAAAAGATTAAATCGAAAATTTAAAACGCTTTAAATTGTTTTACGGTACGTTTAAATCTTCTTTTCGATATAAATAAATTACTCGTTAAGCTTTAAATTAGCTACGGATTTAGCAATATAAATACGTAACTTAAAATAAATCGAATTCCAAATTTACAATATATATTAAAAAGTTATAACAAAATTTATAGCTTTATATATACGTATAATACCTATAAATTAAATTCGGAACAAAATACTTTAACGGATATTTTCTTTTATATACTAGCTTGAAGCATTAATAAAATACTTAAAAACGTTACCGGGATTAAGCTTAAATTTATTTATAATTTTAACAAAAATTAAATCTAAATTTTAATATATAATTTACTTGATAAAAAAGTTAACTTATAAAATGTACCAAATCTAAGCTTAACTTTTTAAAAGTTATAAAAAGAAATTTATAATAATCTCCTTTTTGGCATTATTTTTAACCGCTTTTCGGACGGCCTTTTCGAAAAAATATATATTACGCCAATAAATATCTGCTTTAACAATTACAAAATCTTCCGTACTGTAAAAAACGTTAAAATCGGGTTAAAAATAACTTATATTAATAAGTTTCTAATTATACGTAAACTTTTTATAACTTTAATTCTTGGCCGGATTCTTAGTAACCTTATCAAAAGCTTTAATAATAAAAGTTAACGAAATAACGGTTATTATTTCGGTTACACGTTTTACGGCATCGTTATCCATATTATGCGAACGTTTAAACTTTCGAAATAAAATAAAATAAAATAAGTTCGAATATAATTATTTTTTTTAAAAAGGTTATAAAAAAAACTTAAAAAAAACCGATTAAATTCCGTATCGTAAAATATCGTTTATTTAAAAAGAATTATTCGTAACTTAAAAAAACGATACGAATTTTATTTATAATTAAAAAAAATTAAGATTATTCGTAAAGTAATTAACGATATCCTAAAAATTTTCTTTTCGATACGTTAACGAATTTAATTATATAAAAAAAAAAATTTATAACGTAAAAATATAATTAAAGCAAACCGTTAAAAAAATTATTTAACTTAAATCGTTAAACGATTTTACCGAAACGTATTATTCCCGGGGCGTCCGGCGAAATAAATAAATTACTTAAAAAAATATAGAAAAAAAGATTTTATTAATTAAAAATAACGTAAAAATAGTTTTAATAAAAAGTAAAATATTTAATCCCGCGAAATCGTTTCGTTATTTTTTAAAAATTAGAATCTTTTTAAAAAAAAATTTAATACTACGTATTTTATAATATTTTAATATTTAATAATTAAAAATATACGTTTATACGCAAAATAAATAACCTTATCGCCGGCATATTTATTACTTAAATTTAAAAATAACAAATTAACTTAATACTTTAAAACCTTACGGTTTTACGTAAAATACCTTTAATAATTAAATATAATTACGCCTAATTTCCTAAAGCGATAAGGAAAATATTAAATCGTTTAATAATATTTTGGTTTAATTTTTGGACCCAAAAAACGGCGTTATATTCGTATAAAAAAGCCTAATTATAATAACAATTTTGGCATTTTTTATAATTAAAAAGAATATTAATAAATTCGTTTAATAATATAAATATATAAAAACTTAAAACGAAAACTTAAATATATTTTAGGTTATAATAACGTATCGAAATAATACGATTAATACGATAAGGTTTCGGGAAAGGTCTCGGAAAAGAAAAGCTCGCGGTACGAACTAAAAAATACCAAATATAAGTAAATAATAAACAATCTTGCTTCGGATAGTAAACTTGTCGGCTAACAAGCAAAAGATTTAAAAACCTTATCTCGTATCAAATCTTAAAAAATTCGAGCAAACGGGTTAAAAAAAATTAACAAAAATAAGGTACCAACGTAACGGTATAAACTTTCTGGTTTATAAATCTTTAAAAAAAATGCTACCAATTATAAGGCAGGTTTCTTAATAAATAATAATTTATTAAAAGTTTCGGTTTTCCAGGTGGAAAACCCGTAAGATTAAGTAACTAATGCTAGCAAGTAGACAAACGTTATAAGTATCTCATAAAGATGAGATAAGAAAGGTACTAGGTAGCACACTACTAAAAGACCTGGATTCTTCCTATCAGGTCTGATATAAAAATTAAAAACGTTTTATAAATAATTCGAACTTTTTTAAGTTATACTTATAAAATATAACGTATTAAATAAGCGAGCGAGTAAGATAAGCGAGCGAGCTACTTTTTTCTAATTTTTAACTTTTTAACTTTGTTTATAGATTTTTTAATATTAATAATATGGAACGTTTTATAAAAGAAGTTAGAATAAATTTAGTTATTTAAGTTAAAAAACGAAATTTAAAATTTAGCTTTAAAAAGTTATATTTTATATCTAATGTTTTCGAATTTACTTTAAAAGCTCGATAATACGATTGATACGTCCGAACCGATATTAGCCTTAATTTGCGAAATTTAACGCCGACCGAAAAAATTTTAATTATTAACCGAATTCTTAACCTAGATGCGTAAACCTTTTTTGTCCGGCTTTAATACGTTATAACTATAGCAAATTTATTATTTATTTAATACGTCCTGATAGAATTAAAGTTAAATAAGCGTCGAACTTTATTAAACGGCAAAAAAAATTATAACCTATTTAAATCGAAAAATTGATTATTAAAAAGTATTATACGAAAATCCGAAAGTATTTCGTAAATAATTCGAATTTATTAAGATTATAATTTCGAAATACGGTATTACAGAAAAAGATATTTATAATTTCGACGAAACGAATTTCTAAATAGGTCTTTTTATAATATCGAACATAATTGTTATAAATGTTAAAAAACTTTAAAAATTTAAATAAACGTAATAAAGAAATCGGGAATAAATTATAATTATATATATTATTTATTTATAAAGTTAAGTTTTAGTTCTATTTATTAGTTTAGTAAGCAAAAATTACTTTATTTTTGGTATAAAAAATATCAATTATTACCCGATTAAAAGTTCGGTATAAATTATAATAGCTTGATAACGACCGCATTAAATTTAGAATAAATTTAACATTTCGACAAATATATACGAACGCGTACGAAAAGATCGAAACGTTTTTTTATTTTTAACGGTTACGAAAGTTATTATTCGATAAAATTCGAAAAGTATTATGCGAATAACGGTATTGTTACGTTTTATATATTTACTTATTTTTCCTGTTAGCTTTAACTTTTGGACGTATTTTATTTTTCTATATTAAAGCACGTTTATACGTTTTATACCGAAAATTTAATGCGACGTTATTATACCTATATTATAAAGAAATGTTTTGGGGTTTTTATAACGCGTTTAAAGTCGTTACAACGTCCGATAATATTAAATTTAAATTTACGAAAGTTGGATTTATTTTATTCGATTCTAATAAGGTTTTTTTGAATTAGAAATTCCTTTAATTATATTTACGCCAAGGGTTTTTTTTTTTTTTTCACTTCCGTCGGTTTTCTTTATTTCTTATCCGCAAAAATCCTTAAAAATATTATTAAAATAATAAAGTAAAAATAATATTTATAAAAAAAGATTTAAAAATTACCAAAGTAAGTTGCGGATATAAATTATTAATTCGGTTAATTTTTTAATTAAAAGTTATTTAATGCTTTAATATAAAGTTATTTTCCTTAAATAAAAGACCGGTGAATTATGCGAAGTTAATTATGTTTTTAATAAATACCGAAAAATTGAAAACAAACGCTTCTAAAAACAAATATCATTTATTATCTAAAAAGAACGAATTTTTTAGACCGAAAAGGAAAAAGGTAATAAAAAAGATTTAGCCGATAACGGCTAAAGCTAATTATCGTAAAAAGATTAAAACTAAAAAACGGAAATATAGCATTTACGGTAAACCGGGATATAATACGCGTACTTATAAAGAAGTTGTAAATATATACAGCGAAAAATAATCCGATTAATTTTAATCCATTTAAGATATTGTATTAAATTAATTTAAGTTTATTGTTACAAGATGCCAAAAACCGGCTCGTTCGCTTATCTGGCTTATTCGCTCATCTGATATGTTATTATTATAAAAAATATATATTAATAATTTTAATAAAATTAAATTTTTAATAAACCTTTATATAACAACGGATATACCCAGTATTAATACTAAAAAACGTAAAAGATTTAAATAAACGCAATAGAAAATAAAATATAAATTATAATTATTTAAATTATATTATTATTTATTATTATAGTACAAAAAAATTATTTTAAACTTTAATATTATAACAACTTACTACTAAAACCCGATTACGAAGCTTTATTAAATAATAATAATTAAAGAATAAATAAACTAAATTTCGAATAAATCTAGACTTTTAATAGATATATTCGGACGTTTACGAAAAATTTAAAACATTTTTTATCCTTAACAATTACGAAAACCATTCTTTAATAAAATGAGAAAAATATTACGTAAATTATAATATTATTACGTTTTACATACCCGCATATTTTCTTCTCTTAACTTTAACCTTTTAACGTATCTTATTTTTTTAAAACGTGTTTATTTACGGTATATCGAAAACTTAATACGATATTATTATATTTATATTATTAGAACAGATTTTCTCGCCGGCTTTTACGATACGTTTTAAGTTACTATTACGTCCGATAATATCAAGCCTTGATTTACGAAACCTAATTTTATTTTATTAGATCTTAATAGTATTTTCTTTCAATTAAAGTATTTTTTAATTATACCTACGTTACTTATTTCTCTTTTAATTTGCTTCGGTTTTATTTTACCTTTTACGAAAACTTTTAAAAATATTCGTAAAAGAATAAAATAAGGACGATACTTATAAAAAATTTAAAAATTATTAAAATAACTTACTAACAAAATTATTTAAAGCGGTTGATTTTAAAATAAAACGTTATATATTATTATTATATAAAGCTCCCTTTTTAAAAAACGTTTAATTACTCGAAATAAAGTATATTTTAAATAAATGTTATAAAATTAAAAAATAAACGTTTTTTAATGAAAAGAAATATTTATTATATAAAAAAAGCTTTTTTAACTTAAAAAAAAGATAATAAAAAAATGTAGCTAATAATGACTAAAAAAAGTCATCGTAAAAAAGTTAAAACTAAGGAATAGAAATATAACGTTTACGATAATTCTAGATATAATACGCATATTATATAAAAGTTATAAATACGTCGAGCGAAAAAGAATTCGATTAATTTAAATTAATACCATATATTATTATTAAGTTATTTGAACCTATTATTACGAGGTGCCAAAAGAAACGGCTCGCGAGCTTGTTTAAAACGTTATATTATAAATAAAGCTATTTTTTTTTAAAAATTATATAGAACTTATTTTTGGAAATATAAAAATTTTAAAATTGATTTATACGCCGAATATATATATATAATAATATAAAATATATTAAATTAATAGTTTTTCTAATTTTTTCAAAGTTAATAATAATTTTAAAAAAGATTTATAAAAGTTTAACGGAATTATAAATTACTAAAATTATTAAAAAAGTTACGTAACCTCGGTTAGTAAACTTACTTATATATCTAACTTGCTTATACTTTACGATATATATTTAAAATTAAATCGTAAAACTATTAAAAATGTTTATATAAACTTAAATATTTTATCAACGTATATATTATATTAAGTTCAAAATTTTGAAAAATAATAACGATTAAATTATAATAGTCTTAATATAACCTTTTCTTTTAAGATTTTAAATACATATAAAAGCAGCTGTAACTAAGAAAAAGGGGTACAGGAGATACAAAACACAATCTCTATTAACAGTTACCTCAGCTAGCTTAGACCTCGCTAGCTAGTTCTTTAAAGTATCGTTTCTTAGCGTTAAAAATTAGCCAATTAAATCCTATATCCCCGTAACTAGCCAGCAAGATCTGAGTGTGAGATTTTAAAATATAGGCTTAATTAGCAGATCTTTTCGTTATTTCTTTTATTTATTTAAATAAAATATATTAATTTCGTAATTAATTTATTTTCGACACGTTTTACATTTTATATACGCGTCGGATAAAACTAATATATATATATATATAAATGTCTTTAATGTTTTTTAACGGCAATTATAATTAATATAACTAAATTAGGTTTAAAAAAATAAGTAATCGTAACGTTTTTATAGTTTTAATAACATAAATACCGGTCGTATTATTATATATCGGATTTTCTTAATATATTTTAAATAAAGAATATCCTTATTTTATCTTTTTTTTTAGCCGTACGGTTTATAGTTATTACGTCGCAGTTATAAAAGAATTAAGGTTAATTATTATTAACTATATTCGGATCGCGTTTATAATTATAACGCAATAATTATAATTCGTACGGCCAAAAAAATAATTAGACGGGATTTTTCCATATTAAAAGGCTTAGAGCAAAATGTTATATATAATAATTACGTCATCGCAGCTAAAAAGGCGTTCCGAACCTCGCTAATCTTAATTTTCTTTTATAGCTACGACGTAATAATTATAATCCGTATAAACAAAAAAATTATTATATAGTTTTTTTTTATATTAAATGATTTTTAAAAAACTTATTTTAAAATAATAAACGCCGTAATTATCATATTACATGTTATGACCAACCAAGCTTGGCTTATTGGCAGACGGTCGGAGGTTAAGAAGATTATCTCCGATACAAAACTTTGGATCACGTAATATAGATCCGAATAAATCCCCGGATCTAAGGGGATTTATGCATTTAGGAAATATGGATCCGAAAGGATCTCCGGATCTATAAAGATCCAGTTTACTTATACAGTATAAATCCGAAAAAATAAACGGATCCAAACGGATTTTAATTAGGATATATACGTTCGTTGTTTTTATAACTTAAATAATACCAGTTTATAATAATAATTAATTACCTAAATTACTTACGGTTATTTATTATTACTAAACGTAATTATTTTTTTATTATTTAAATTCTTACGATATTATTATTAACATAAATTATATAATTAAGTTTAATAATTAATTAAACTTATAACCGTTATACGTTATAAGCTTTTATTTAATAATGCCGTTAAATTTTAAATAATATTTAATATTATTATTATATTAATTAATATTACAGATAACGTTATTTAATAATTTTAGGAAAAAGTTACCCGATTTAAAAATAAAATTAAATACTTTAAAAATTAACTTAAAGCCGAAATACCGATTATAACAATTATTAAAATTAAAGCCAAAAAGCCCGAATTTTACGATAAAAAAGAAAACGTTTAAATATTTTTTATTTAAATTAAAACGTATTTCCGGTTTTTAAAATTAAAAAACCCGCCAAATTAAATCTTTATTATAGTAGCCTATTTTATTAAAAACGCCGTAAATTAATTTAAATTTATTATACGAAATTATTTATTAATTAAAAAATCCGATAAAAAAAATTATTAAAAATATTTTTAAATATTATATTAATTTCGAAAATAAGTTTCGAAATAATTTTATTAATCCAGATAAAAAACGAAACGTAACCTAAAAATTTCTTTAATTCCGATAAAAAAAAATTAACGTTTAAATATGCTATAATATTTAAAAGCTTAATTATTAAAGCCGGATATAAAAGTAACGAAAATAATATTATAATCGATATATTTTATAAAAGATTAAGAAAAAAACGTTAAAAACAAATTAATTAAAGAAAACTAAATTATAAGTTTTAATAAATATATCGCCGAAGCCGTAAAAATTAATAATCGATAATTTGAAAAATGATAAAAAAGAATTTTTTATTTTAAAGTTAGGATATTTTAAAGTTAATTAAAAAAAAACCTAATTTATTTTTAACCTTTTACGGAATTTACCCAAAATTTATAAAGTTAAGGATTATTTAATCCAAAAAGGTTTAATTATTTGTTATAATTACGGAAAATAAGGATATATTATATAATAATGTAAAAGCCAGAAATAATTACAATAATAAATTTTAGTTTTCGAAAGCCAGTACCGGAAGGAAATTAACGATAAAAAAACGATTAATATAATTCGTATTTAAAATAATTATAGCTTTTTATTAAAAATACGATAAGGATTAAAGAAAATTAAAAAGTTATTTTAAGTAATAATTAAAAAAATTATTTTTATTAAACTTATTTTTATAAAATAGCTTTAAAAATATAAAGGATAAAAAAGATTTAAAAATATAATTTTTTTTCCAGTTATAACGATAATAAAAAAGAAACGATTAGGTAATATTTAACGTTTAGATTAAGGAATACCGAAAGTAAGACGAAAATTTATATTTAAAAAAGCCCGATTAATACGGAAAGTTTTACGTTATTAATTGCAGACGATATTTATATAAAATATACGAAAATTATAAAGAATATATTGTACGTTGGATTATGCGAATATGGTAATAAGGTTTTAATTTTAATAATTAAACAGGCGACGACCCGAAAAATTAAAAATAATATTAATATCTGCGAAAAATAACGATTTAGGACGAAATTAATTAATTAACAGCATTTAAAAATTAGCCAGAAAGAAAAAGTTATTTTGTAAAAAACCTTTTTTGTTATTATAATTAATACGATTATTAAACGTAAAAAAAGTTAATTTAAAGGATAATAAAAAAATATTGTTAAAGGATAATTACGAACTTATAATTTTAGTTAACGTTTACCGAAAACTTAATAAAACGATACGTTTTTTAGAAAAAAATTTAATTATTTTTTTTTACGGAAACGAAGTTTTAAAATTAAAATATATTATTAAAAAGGCTTTTTAAAAGTAAATTATTTATTTAAAAGTTACGTTACGCCGATAAAACAAATATTTATAATAATTATAAAAATTAAATACATAGTTTTTAAAACGAATTATAAAATTTGAAAATAACCTAAAAAATTAACGTTATTTATAAAAAAGCTTTAAATTAGAAAAAAGAATAAAGGTAAATAATAATACTTTAAAAAGGTTTTATACGTAATAAAAGCGGTAAAAAAAGAATTAATTATAATATAAGTATAAATTAAGAAAAAGTAATATACCGTAATAATAAATTACGGAGCCATATAAGGAAATTATATCGTTCCGGAAATAATAAATAAATTATAGTTATTATAACGAAATAAGGAAAATTTTTACGAAATCGAAAATACCGAAAATTAAATATTTAATTACGATAACGGATAAATTAAACGCAAAATTGATTACCTTAAAACCTTTATCGAAAAAAGAAAATAAATTATTAATTTCGATATTATTTTAATAAAGGATTACGATATAATTTTCGGGTTATTATGGTTAAAATATTATAATTTAACTATCGATTAAAAAATTAATTAAATAAATTTCGTTTTATTTTTTATCGATATATAAAATATAAATAACGAAAGATTTTAATATTCGATTAATAAAATTAATAAATGCAGGTATAAAAATACGATAAAAATTTTATTACCTAAAAAGATAAAATACGTAATAAATAAAGTGTATATTAAAAAAATACGGCATATTATTATAAACCTTAAAGCATAATTTCGATAAATAAATAACGACTTATTATTAAAGCTTAAAAAATTATTAAAGTGGATAATTAAAGTATTACCAAAATATTATAAATATAAATAATTATTCCAAAAAAAGCTTAAACCAAAATTATTACTTTATAACAAATAAGATTACGAAATAGTTTTTAAAAATAATAAAACGATTATTTTTTACCTTATTTATAACTTAAATTAAATAAAATTAAAGGTATTACGTAATTATTTCGAAATTAAATTAAAAAAAGGTTATATATAACGTTTTAAGTTATTAGCAGGATATTTAATATTTTTCGTACCAAAAAAAAATAAAAAATTACGATTTATTATTAATTATAAATAATTTAACGATATTATTATTAAAAATAAAATCTTATTATTATTAATTACCGAAATAAATAACCGTTTATACGAAATTTAATAATTTATATCTTTAAACTTAAAAAAAGAATATAATTAAATACGAATTAAGTTAAGTAATAAATGAAAAATAACTTTTAAAATTAAGTACGGATTTTTCGAATACTTTATTATGCTTTTTAAATTTATAAATATACCGGTAACTTTTTAACGAATAATTAATTACGTATTACGAAAATATTTGGACGTTTTTATTATATATTACTTTAACGATATCCTAATTTATTCGAAAACCTAAAAGAAATATATAAAATATATCCATAAAATTTTATAAACGTTATAAAATGTTAATTTTTTAGTTAACGCCGAAAAGAATATTTTTTATATGCAAAAGGTAAAATATTTAAAACATATTATTATTTTTGGATACGTTAAAATAAACCTTAAAAAGTTTGTAACAGTTAAAAAATAAATATAACTTATTAATATTAAAAAAATATAAATATTTTTTAAATTCGTTAATTATTATAAAAAATTTATACGTAATTTTAACAGGATAATTATGTTATTAATAAAATTTATTAAAAAAAAAAGTAATTCGAATAAATATCAAAAAAATAAAAAACTTTTTAATAAATTAAAAAAGTTTTAATTAATAAATTAATATTAATTATGTATAATTTAAAGTAATTAATTAAATTAAAAACTAACGTTTCGGATTACGTTTTAAAAGTAATAATTAAATATTAAAATAATTAAAAAAACCTTTATTTTATTACTTTTTATTTTTATAAGTTATATAAAACCGAATTAAATTACCTTATATACGATAAAAAATTCTTAACTATTGTTAACGTTTTTAAAAAATTTAGATATTATTTTAAAAATAATATATATTAAATTAAGATATATATAAATTACAAAAATATTATATATTCTTTTACGATATAAAAATTAATCGGAAAATAATTACGTTACGTAAAATATTTTTTTAAATTCGATTACGTTATTATTTATCGCAAAAGATTAAAAAATGGCAAAATAAACGTACTTAATAAATAACCTAACTTAAAAAAATTTAAAGTTAAAATATAATAAATAATTTTCGATAAAATATCCGAAAAATATTTACGATAACGACAAATTATTACGATAAAAGGAATTTTAATTAATATATATTAACGTATATAGTAATATAATAATAATTTACTTAAAAAATAACGAATAAACAAAATTTCAGTACCAGAAAAATTTCAAAAAAATTTAATACAAAATATATATAAATATTAATTATATAAATATCTAGAAATTTATAAAACCTTAAAATGCTTATAACGGATATATTATTTCTTTAAAATAAAATTAACCGTATAAAAAATAATACGATAATACGATATTTACGCCAAAATAAAGATATAACGACATAAACCTTACGGAAAATTATAATTATTACTAATCGCAAAACGATTATAAAATTTTATTATATTTAACTTTATTATTAAGCTCTTTATATTATAAGATTTAATTATAAAAATATATTACGATAACATTTTCGTAATTGTAAATTGATTTACGAAATTTTTTTATTTTTTACCTTATACCGAAAATATCGATATAAAATATCTTGCATATATTTTTCTTCGATATATTTTAAATATTTATAAACTTTTAACGGAAATTATATTAAATAAAGGTATAACCTTTATTTTAAAATTTTGGTAAAAATTAATAATTTAATTTAAATTAAATTATAAATTATTTAACGTATTTAAACCGTAAATAAACGGATAAACGGAAAAAATTAATTAAACGTTAAAAACGTATTTACGATATTACATTAATTACGAATAAAATAATCAAGTCGAAAAATTATTAATTATATAATTAACTTATAATACCAATTATTACAAAAATATTAAAACGACGTTAATAATTATTAATTTTGGTTTTATACCAAAAATTTATAAAAATTTATATGAAAAATTAATTAACCTTAAAATAATTTTGATATTAAAATAATTAAAGTAATTATATACCGAAATAAAAACAAAACTTAAATTTATACGTAATTAAATAAATAAATATTATAATTAAAAAAGGTTAAAAAAATTAATTTTTTCGAAAAAAGAAATAATTTACTTAATTACTAAAAATATCTAAACGAAACGATTTAACAAAAAATTCGACTTTAAATATATTAATATATACAAAATTATTAAAAAAAAATTTAAAAAATAATTACGAATTAAAATTATTATTAAAAATTAAACTTTATTTAGTTTTTTATATTTTTTTATTCGAATTAATAACGAATACGATTAAAATTAATATAAGGTAAAAAAAAAAGTTATAAAAAACGTACCGGTTTACGAAATAAAGAAAATATTAAATATACAAAAATAAAACGGATTTATTTAGTACCTAATTAAATAAAAAAATTACTTAAATTTCGAAAATACTTAAAAACCCGTAAAAAATCTTACGAACGTTTAACGTTTTTTAAAAAACTTTTACTAATAACGCCGGAACCGTTAAGGTTAAAGTTTTAATTTACGTTATTTAACGGTATTTAATCGGTCCTTTAAAGTTCCAAATTAATCGGTTATCTTGCAGTTTAAACGATTTACGTGGCTTACGTAATCGTTTCGGTTTTTAATTTTTCTTACTTTTTTAATTTATTTAAAAATTAAAGCCCGCAATTTACCATTTCGATATTTTTGGTACGGAAAAATTTTTGCTATTAACGCAATCGTTATAAATATGTAATTATTTTTTTTTTTTTTATAATTAAAATAATTATTTTTTAATTAAAATTTTTTTACGTTTTATACGTTCCGATTTTTAAATAATATTATATAAAAAATTAAAGGATACGCCCGTATTATCATAATTCCGTTTTTTTAGGATATAATTTTTGCAACGAACCGCGTTTTTTATTATAACACATTTTTTCTTATTTTTAAAATACGAAAAATAAGGTATAACTTCGAAACTTTATTATTAAATAGAAAAGGTTAAAGATTTGCGTTTTTTATTTTGGTCGAAACGTTTACGAAATTTTTACTTTTTAATACGGTTAGGTATAACGAATAAAAACCTTAAAAATGATATATAAAAAGGGAAGTTATTTATTAAATAAATGCGATAAATAATTAATTTTTAAAGGTAAAAATTTTAAAAAAGGGGAGATCGTATTATAACTAACCAAACTTGGCTTATTAGTAAACGGTTAAATGTTAAAAAAATTATTTCCGATATAAAATTTTAAATTACGTAATATGGATCCGAATAAATCCCCGGATTTAAAGGGATTTATATATTTAAGAAGTATAAATCCGAAAAAATTTCCGGATTTATAAGGATCTAGTTTATTTATACGGTATAGATCCGAAAAGATAAACAGATTTAAACGGATCTTAATTAAGATATATACGTTCGTTATTTCCATAGCTTAAATAATACCAGCTTACAATAATAATTAATTACCCAAATTATTTACGGTTATTTACTATTACCAAACGTAACTATCCCCTTATTACTTAGATTCTTACGATACTACTGCCAACATAAACCGTACGATTAGGTTTAATAGTTGGTTAAGCCCATAGCCGTCATATTATAGCTATAGGAAAATTAAGGTTAATTAAATTTAAAACGACTTTTTAATTATAATAACGTATTTATTATTTCTAATATTTTGCTTTAAACTTTATAAAATTAAATTAATATATAAAATTCGTTTAATTTTTTTTTAATTATACGAATTATATTCATTACGTTATAACTATTAAAACGTTCCGGTTAAAATTATTTATTATTTCAAATTTTAACTTTTATATAACGTTTTAATTAAAATTATTATTATATTAAAAAAAGAGTCTGACCCTGCCAAATCGTAGAGCCAGCGAGCATAAGATTCATCAGGGTCGAGAAATTACGAGCTTACGAAGGCCTAGCAGTCGGCTTTAAAGTAAGGCTTTATAAGATTAAGCTATTAATTTATTTTAACCGTAAAAATAATTAATTAATTATCGTATTCGAAAATATTAAATATAATATTTATTATATAAATTATATCGTATAATAATTTTTTGTATATTTAGCTCAGCTTAAGAAATAAGTCTTAGATTTATTCGACCTTATATTAAAAAATAAAGATTTTAATTTTACGTTAAATTTTAATAATTATAATATTTAGAATTTTATAATTAGTATATTTAATAATAATAATTTTTACGAATTCGTATAAAATTTATTAATTAAACTTAATATTTTGTACATTACAATCGGGCCTTAATTTTAAAGTTTTGGTATTTTTATGGATCATTTTCCAACTAGGTTAACGTGCTACCTAAAACTACTAGCTGCGCCGCAGGCCCAGCCCCAACCTCAAAAATAGAAGCCTGATTTTAGTGAGGTAAATTAACAGCTGTTTTGACTAAGCCTAGGCCTACGTATTTTGGCTAGGTCTGGCAGCCTAGGTCACACCTATCACATATCTTTTTGACAGCGGCCTTCGTAGATGTCGATGGTGTGATTGGCGAGGCTGGATTTTCCGCTATGCAGCTCAGCTACAGAAGTTCGTCTTGCATTACATCCAGCTCGCCAAAATATTCAGTTCAAGCATGCCCGCTCAATGCATATCCTCTCTGGTTCACGATGGGAGCGACTCAAATATTCCCGCGTCACCCGTATCTTCATCTCAATCCCACCGTATATCTTTCCAAGCCTAACATCGGAAGAGATTATCCTACACCATCACCATGACTTCCATTCATGAACTAGCGGAAGGTGGAACTCTTACGGAAGACGAGCTGCGTCGACAAGTGGCCTCTCGATCAGAAATCATCAACGAGCTGAATTCCAACGGCGTTCCCCCTCTCACATTGGCGGCAGTGAGGGGGCATCTGAGAACTGTGGAGCTTCTCCTCCGCCACGGAGCTGATGTCAATCAGAAAGACCGAAATCACTGTACAGCTCTCAATATTGTCGCGCAACATGTGAGAGACAATCAGGCTGCCATCATACGAGCCCTGATCCGCCACGGGGCCGATGTGGATGCGACCTGTCCGGAATTGAAGAATAATACCCCGCTAATGACCGTGGTCATACAAACCTTGGATCTGGACTCGATCACCGAGCTAGTCAATGCGAACGCCTCACTGACGGCGAAAAATTCGTCCGGCCATACTGCGGTGGATCTCGCCAAGGGACAGCATGAAGTCATTGCAGCTCTGCAGTCAAAATCAACCAGGAAGGGTTTAGTTGCAAAGGCCTTCCGACATATTTTGAACACCGGTCTTCGCGTCCTGACCCTATTGAATAGGCCTCTTCGAACGGGCGTCCGATTCTTGAGCCTGGTGTTCGGATTCACGCCGCAGTGGCGCAACCGTCGAAAGGGCGAAGTGCGTTTTATACACACACACTCTCACACACACACATTCACTCACTCACACTCACACACACACACATACACTCACATGGTTCTCCAAAGCACTGGCTGATCTCTAGATATCCAGGGAGGCGCTGAGACAACGTCTGAGATACCGGAGGCCCAAAAGGAAAGAGAGGTCAAGGAAGAGCTGAACAAGATCACGGAGCACATCAAGAAATCGAAAATGGATCACTTCACGGGCATGGACGATAAATTCCTCGAGACACTGGCCACCAAGACCGTGACGCTCCGGGACGACGTCAATACGCACCTCGGCAGATCGGAGAATCTGCCCGATATGATCAACTTGGCAATGTACAAGCCTGTGATATACTGCGGTACGGACATCATACCTCATATTTCAGGGCACAAAGTGACTCTGGACTGACGCATGTTTGTAGATGACAGTGGATCGATGGATGGTGAACGATACGAGCACCAAGCGAGCATCGTCGAGCGGATTTCCCGGGTCACAACCAAACTGCTCCCCGATGAGCTCGGGGTTGACCTACGGTTTATCAATCACGACGAAGCCTTCACTAACCTGCGCGAAGAGGAGATTAAGGAGAATGTCGAAAAGGTCACCCCCTTCGGAGGCACTCCCATTGGCACCAATCTAGAAGAAAAGATTTTGAGGCCTCTGATCTATGAGCCTCTGGAAAAGGAAGGGCTTAAGATGCCGTTTCTGATCTCCATCATCACAGACGGAGGGCCCAGTGACGAAGATAAAGACAAATTGAAGGATGTCATCCGCGAGTGCAAATGGAAATTAAACAAGGCCAAGTATCCCAAGTACAGTGCGTTGGCCTCCTCCCTTCCTTCATCGATTCGCGTTTGCTTTGCTTGATACTCATATTGCACAGCTGTGCTTTTCCAAATCAGTCAGGTCGGAGATGCAGACGAAGCCGTGAGTTTTCTCAATGGTTTGAGGGAAGATCCGGACTTGAAGGGGATGATATATGTTACCACCGGTAGGTCTTTGCCTCTTATTATCCACTGAGACCAGGGCCCGGGTTGGTGGGAAGACATCGGCTTATAATGCCCAGAACGACTGGATTCCATCTATCAGGACCTGCGTGACAATGAAAAGGGATTGGAAGTGTGGGTGAGTATCTCCTCTGTGGAAAGGCTCTCAGGATAACTCCCGGCTAACACTGTTTGTCTCAGCTTCTTAAGAAACTCGTTGAACCGATCTATCGCTGGGGTCCTGATTCCGTCAAGCGTCAGGCTCTTCAACGGAAGAAGGGGGAATAAAATAACGATCTGAATGGCTGCGTGCCGAGTCCTTGAACCGCGGTCTGTCTGCAGGCAAGGTGAGATGGTGGGAATTTATGTAATCTCCATAGCAAAGGTCTCATGATCATATTGACAGCCATCCATTCTACCTAGTTGCGTCCCTAATCGAACCGGTCCCTAGCCTGACTCGACGTAGTTCCACATCCGCAAGACCGTGTCATGAATCCGGTAAATCGTAGCCAGTCCCTGCTGGTTGGAAAGCAAGAACGCACGAGCCCGGGCCGCACGGAGCCGCTCTCGAGGCTCCTTCCGTGGGTTATCGAGAACGGCTGTAGCTTTTGTGGTGTTGAACCCGTCAAAAATCTGATTCTGATCCGCTTCCACCCAATGGCTAGTATGTGACAACTTATACTTTCGCAGGAATTCGTGGAAGCGTGGCAGGCGATCGTCGAAGAAATGAAGTTTTCTGTCCGACATGGTATTCACCAACTCGGCCAGATCCTGGGAAAACACTTTAGGATTTGCTGCCAGCGCCCTATCCACGTCGTCTACTGGAACGGTACCGAGGAAGCAATGCTCTCCGTGGACTCTGGCGGGGGCGGCCTTTGCGATATACGTGAGCAGGTCTTTTGCATATGCGGCCGCCGCGAGTGCCGCGTATGGCTGCCACACCTTATTCTTATGGCTGTCGGCGTAGTCACAGATCCCTCGAATCACCAGGCAGGAGAGGGTATCCATCATGCCGGCGGCCTCCATTTCCACACACAGAATGCCCTCCTCCTGGTGCAGTCGATCTCGCTCTTTGGCAGATCGCAAGACATTGTTGGCCGAGCCGATCGTCCCGTAGAAGACCTTGGAGCGTTTCGTTGGAGGATCTCGTCTCCAGACAAGTTTCTCATCGCAATTGGCACAGCTAGCTTGTTTTGGAGGATGAGGATAGTCGGATTGAAATAGCCGATCGTGTTCTCGTCCAGGAAAGGCAAAGTATCCCTGTTCAGGTTGATCCTTGCTCCTCCTCGTAACCGCATCAATATAGTCATCCATTTTCCTCCTCTGGTGGTCGTTCCGGTGGTCGTTCCGGAGTCGTGGGATCGCGTCAAGAAGCTCGTGATAAGGCTTGTTCAGATGGGAAAAGATCCTGAATCCATCGTCCGTGTTCTTCCCCATGTCGATTTGCACCACTCCACCTGAGCGAGTATCAGTCCAGCAGCCAACGAAGCCGTAGGGTAACATTTTGCGGAATCCGCGTCAAAACACAACCGGGGGGAGGGGGAAGAGGAACATACCCCGATTTCCTTTCGGTTCACTGACGACAACATCGCCAAGCCGGATGTCCATTGCGGGGTCTCGGGGGTCTGGACAACCCCCGGCAATGCCAACCAGAAGGCAGAACCGAATGTTTCGGAACTCCTGGTGGATTTTGGTTGCAACCCTCACTATTGGGGCGATACCGTAGGAACCGGCAGAAGGATAAGCGATCGCCACATTATGACGGCCCATTCGACCCAGGATATATGTCTCGCCCCCTTCCGGGCTCACATCGTCGTATCGTTCGTCCAGGAGGGCCGTGGCTGCGTCGAGCTCGCACTGGACAATGCAGACCCAGCCCACTTCGACGGCATCATACCTGGGATGATAAGGGTTAGTATCTAACAACTCTGCTACGGTCGAACCAAGAGGTAGCTAGCATCGACGATCATACATTTTCTGGTTTCTCTTCCTCTCCATGCTGTGTTTGAAATGGAGTCTTCTTCGTCAAACACCGTTTTTCTTCTGCTATAAATACGATTTGATACTGTGTAAACTGGGCATCATGCAAGTGAGGGAGGCTTGCAAAGAATATAGATATCCCTTCCAGTTCAGCCCAACCATCATCCCGGCCCGTCAGCTCCTTGTTTCGAATCGCACAGGTTGCTGCCCAATAATTTGATGCACGTTAGTGTAACGGCTGTAACCCCGCACCGCTGCGCCAAAGGGCAAAAGACTGGCGATTGATCGTATTGGTAGCAATCAACTGGGTGCTTACAGCTGTACTTATCCTGGGAGAAACTCCAACAGGTGAGCAGGCCGTAATACTTGAATTTTGCGGTTGCCGTTGGGTTTGTACAGAATCCATGAAACAGGCTAATATAATCGTTGTTAGTGCCAGCCAGGGTTCAATTCGACGCGATGAGGGCTTGGCAGGACGAGCCCAACCTGCCATCTACCTGCAAGCCCGCTAGTTGAAGGTTTCGTACAGGTTAGAGAATAACGGTGATTGGTCCATCCAGCCGTCGAAGAATAGGCTCGCCAACGAGTTCTACTCCGGCCTCGAGAGGAAGCGCGCTTTTCCCGAATTTGGCCTCAACGTCTCCGGTGCCCAAAAGAGCCGCAGAAACCTCCTTGATAAGGCCGTCGAGTATCGCAAAAAGGCCGCAACGCCACTAGTGCACTTAGTTGCCTCCCTTCCATGTAAGAGCGATGGAGCTGCAGGGCTCTTTAGGGAGTGTCACGATTGGTTACACTACTCCGAAGCAGTTAGAATAGGGATAGTCTTGAATGAAGATTGAACATATAATCAGTCTGTATTTAATAGTCCGGTAGGAGGTGTAATATATTCCTGAGCATCTTCCGAATCAGTTGCACTTTTCAGGCCTGTTATGATTATGGACTGCGCAGCTGGATCGAGAATGCCTCTTTTCCCGAGTGATGCTCATTGTTACCAACGAACCCGGCAAGCGTAGTCATACCGAGATGAGCTTAGACATTCGTCCTGGGAGACGTAGGATTCGCTTTCCTAAATAATGGCTTCTGGCTCCTTCGAAGACCGCTTATCCCTGAATATAGTCGCTTATCTCATTCTCGAAGTTGACAAACACTTACGCTTGTCACACTGGTCTTTCGCTACAACCTTTGGAAATCTAAAGAACCACAAATGAATATACTCCGGTGAAATATAGTGTTAAACTACGCTCCACGACCTGGTTGCATTAGTTTCTACCTAAAGCGTAATTGCGGATCAATGAGGTGACTCAGGGAATATCAGGGAAAGACGCCTTAACACTGCGCGGAAGGCACATGATAGGATGATCATGGTAAGGAAGCTGATATTCGGATCGTAACGTCAATTCACTTACATCCAATCAGAGGGGTGAGAATGGTGGTTTGTGCAGGGCAGGGCATTTTCTTGACCGATCTCCAATGTCGTAAGTGGGCTAATTATAACCCAGAACATTGTGAGCACGAAATCAGTGGGGCGAGAACATAAGTTCATGATCATTCTGGATAGGCCAGTTCCTAAAAGCCAAGGGCGTCATATATATATAAATAGGCGATGATCATCTACAGTCGGCAGCGCGGATACCTAAGCAGTAGAGGTCGCCTCTTTGTTCTCCGGAAGTTTCACATCTGGATACTGCACACCCATGTGCCGTAGGTCGCCCGTCATGCCAATGTTTCCAACCGGATTCAAACCTAACCATTCCTTCATTTCCGGGTCCAATGTGTCTTGGATGTCCTTCGGGAGCTTAGCGGTCCAGTTCACCTGCTGTCTCATAAAGGGGGCCGTGTAGTAGCCGAACAAAAGTGCTCGGTCCTGGTCTTTAGTGACGTTGCTACCAGACGTGTGCCAGACCCGTCCGTCCATCACGATAATATCACCGGCCTTGCCCTCAAACGGGACGAGCATCTCGGGTGCATTCTCAGGCACTTCCTTGCGATACACCCACTTGTTGGACCCCGGAATGTACTGTGTCGCCCCGTTCTCCTTGGTCATGTCCGTCAGGCACCAGATGACATTCACGGCCCAAATATCCTGCCAAGGATCCGGGAAGACGATGCTCTGGTCGGAGTGTAGGGCCATGGAATGCGAGCCGGGTCGTGCGATGTTGGCAGTGAAATTGCTGATGAGGAAGGTCTCGCCGAGCACAGCCTTGACCATCTGGATTGCGGTCGGGTCTAATATGTCGTGGTCAATCACCGTATAGCCTGAGGACGCGATAGTACCTACGGGCGATCATATCGCGGAAAAGCTTGTCAAGCTCCATCAGATAGAAGACGCGGACATTGCTGGGATTCGGGTCCAGGAAGGGCAAGTATGTCTCCTCGCCACGAGCCTCGGCTGCTTCTTTAGCTTTCCACAGGCGATCAAGAGCTTGATCTGCCTCCTCCTTGGTGAGGACCGAAGGAACCCTAGCCCAGCCATGCTTTCTAAGGTGGGCCTTTGCTCCCTCCAAGTCGAACGCCATGATGTTGGTCTTCTCTGAATAAGGGCGAAGCAAGGACTTCTGCGGGGTATCGAAGCTTGGGTTTTGATAGAACTTTTATTGCAGAACGGAATTCACAGAGGACAGATTGTCGCCAGGGAAACGCAGCTAGAATCGTGGTGCTTCACTGGTCAATTCCGACGAGTTGTATACCATGTTCAGGTTAGCGATGCCTCCCCGCCAACCGAAGGTGCTTTGTATGACAACTCCGCATATCAGTGCCGCCCCTGCATGGGAACGTTTTGATTATGCAGGGTGTTACTTGCTAGATGAATGGACCTTGGCAACCGTTAAATCTTGGCGAACTAGTGTCAGGATTGTAACTAGTCGTCGTTCGGAACGGCGGAGCTGGGGCCATCCCCGCCGTTGCGTGCCTTGCCGTGGCTGCCTAAGGTATTCAAGGGTGCTTGCAGTAATATCTTCCCAAGGTTACTTTTCGTAGCTCCGACTAATAAGCGGCCGCCCGAGGTCCTTCGTCGCCCAGCAATGGGGCGCGATACTCCAATTTAAACCGACAGTACGAGTGGAGAGATCCAAATCACGTGACCTTCCCTGACCATCTTACGTCCGAGTTTTATCCCGACCATCCTTCTCGGCCGAACCTGCGGTTAGCTCATAACACCGCGCGTTGTACGTAAAGCGCCAAACGTGCAAGACGTTAAGATTTTGGTTGAACACAGCGCTCAGTCCTTGGACACTATTCTTAATAGTTCAACCTGCGCCAATATCGTTGAGCTGTAGCTGCGACAGTGTTTGCAACTCGAATATATTTGTTCTATGTGTTCTCCTCAGTTACGGGCCAATCGATCTCACCATCCACGGAGCGTGAATGTAGCTCATATTAGGCCGTAATAGATGCATAACGCAGGATGTAACATTAGCCAGAATATCCTAGAAGGCCTTAAGTGGAAGGAATAAAGGAACTAAAGATCCGTTACGATTCCGCCAGTAGTTGTGGATCGTGATCAACCACCTGCATGCACCCCTGAACTCCTAACAGAAAATTTCGAAGTAGACTGGTTCCAGGCGAAATAATATATTAAGATCGCCCACTGTGGCTTTCTCGCAGCCGACTTGTACCTGGCGATGAAACCATCGACAACATAAAGACCGAAAACTGCTGTGAACATGAGGAACGCGCTCGCCCTCGCCGCTCTCTTCCGCGCGACAAGTGGACTTCATTCCGTTGCTGTCCGGTCGAACAACGCATACAACTGCGACCCAATCAACGGTATCGATATCGCCTTCTCGGAGGACCGCAATAAGATCTCAGCTAAATTCCCTACCATCGACCTCATTGTGTATCCACCCGCCCACGGCAACCCGGGTGGCTACTCGACCGTATCATGTGGCGCATCTGTCGAGTTCGAAGACTGGCCGTCGCAAGTTCGCTTCGCCATCCAGAACGTTACTTGGCATGTCGATAATCTCAACCTTACTGGGAATAACAACCTGTACAGCCTGACTGCCAAGGTCGACATGAGGGTAGCACATCTGACAAATTACTATCCTATCAAGTATCCTCTGGTCTTCGACTATGCGGCGTCCACGCTCGTGAGTTCATGAACCCCCCGCGCGAGGGCCCCGGTCGGCCTACGTCCTCATTGTAAGAAATACGTATGACTGCCTAACACTCCCGCGAAATGCCCACAGCTTGACCTTAACGTGAACCCTGGCATCGGCAATGATAGCTATCAAGGCGAATTCGCATATTTCGCTAATAACCCGAACCTGGAGGTAAGCGTCGTGAAGACCTTCTTTCACGGCGTTCTGATTATCTCCTGGGAAACTACCAAATACAGCAGCAATTAACGTTATGTGCAGTGGTCTACGTGTTTTAATGGTTACTTGGCCAACACTACCAGTCTAGACTTTGCCTTATCTGGTCGGACGGAGAAGGGAGGCACCAGTGCCCGTAAGCTACTTTTAAAGTCCATATCTTTCCCTTGCTCTTCCTTGCTCTTCATGAGTAGCGGATATGGCCGCTGCTTCGGAACATTGTTGGTCAGGTTGTTCCTTCTTCCAACCACGAAATACACGTCTTTCCCACCGCTTGTAAATGATGCTCCGTTATTGACTTTCGTTGCCTTAGCCGGTTGGTCCATGGACCTTGGTCTCGTCTGGGAGGAATGCTACCCACCAGAGGAGCAGGACTGGGGTCAAGTGAGATATAGAAACTGGGAGAGTTGCTCGTTCGAAGAAGCGGGCTCGACATTGGGCCAGAGAGAGAGGTGCGATTTCGTATGAATGGGGATCTATACAGGTCACTGCTGTAGGGATGATTATAATTATATTTTAATATAAAATTACCCAGAATAGTAATTATCGTCCCTACAAGTTGGGACCATAATTTTCAATGTGATATCGATTAAATAGAGCCCCTAACCGAAAAGATTCAAGGAAGGCACTGGAATTTAGAATCGGGGCTGGCCGTTGTACAAAAGCTTCGTGCGTCGCCTGAGGTATATCGGATATATCCACTTATAAAAGATCGTCTGTTGCAAGCCGTTTCGGATATTCCTGATCTCCTCACAGAGGTCTTTGTTACGATCATACTAAGCAATGAACAAAGGTCTCTCAACTACCCTGATTAGCAGGGAATGAGGACAACCTGCAGGGGTGCTCGCTGCCCTCTCCATCGCTGCCGCCGTCGCGTCAAACACAGCAAGTCGCGGCGAGGAAAAGACAGACTGTATGACGACAATCCATGAAATGTCGATAGCCTAATGCATTGACGGGCTCAGTACTCAGGGCTGAATATCGGCATGCTCATGAACCCGTCCGTTGCTACAGCCTACTACCTTCCGATGCGCATAAAGGTTTTGGCCTCGAGTAACATATTAGCAGTGGAGGGCCTACACATTATGTTAAATGCTGTATGGCCGCATAGAGAAAACCGGACTAGGGATAGGGGTCTTCGGTAGAGGTGCGGGCAGCATTGTTCTTCGTGTCATTCAGGGGTAGCGGTGGTATATACATGAATCTTACGTGCTCTCTCTACTGGAGGCACCAATAGCATGAAAGCTCGGAGCCATTATTCTCATGGTTATGAGCTCCCTATTATATCTAGGTGGTGGATTGAACGTTACTGGTATCATTAGCTGCATAACTCTGTCAGAAAGATCTTGATTTGGACACATACCACATCTAACCATCTTCCCATCCACTTATCCACCGCTGCTTTCGCCTCATCCACGAGGCCGAGTTCTGAGAATGGCCGTCAACAAACGTCATTGCGAAAGTACACACCCTGTCGGGGAGAACTTACCAAGCAACATCTGCACCGCCCCACGCACCCCAGATTCGAGCGCCGAGGCAACCCAGCTATGCGTATATGAGGTTTGCTCGCCCACAAAAATCATCTTTCATGACATTCAGCTCCGATGCTGGACATAACTGTGACGGACCGCTACCACTCACGTTCTTATGGGTCTTGAAATATTCGGGGATGTATAGCTGATGCTGCCCGATGGTTGGCTGCGCCCATCCGCCGCCCGCAAACTCATCCTCTCTCCAGCACTTGCGCCTATAGTTGCCCGTGTACTCGTCGTAGGCGACCTGACCGTGGATCTCGGCCATCGCATCTACCACATACTGCACGTGCTGCTCCTCGGAGACGGATACCCAGGTGTCCCCCCAGCTGGCTTCGGTGACGTACGAGGCGAGCAGAGAGGCCGGTCCGGTGCAGTTGAGACAGTACGACGGATACGTTATCCAGCCCACGCCGGGGATGTCGGTCTCGGACCAGCCACCGTAGATGGGGTTTTCGAAGTGCTCCCAGAACCGCGTTTTGTACTCCAGGGCTACCTTGCAACCCGAGGCGAAGGGGACCTTGTTGATTGCGTTGGTGATGGTTGCGCCCAGCTCTGTAATAGAGTTAGACCGGGATCTGGGGAGATTAGCACTTGATACAAACTCGGAAGCCGTAGCTTTTGGACCATTGGAAATGGCATGGCAAGTATAGCGTAGTCGAAGGTCGCGTTTTGAAAGGTCCAATCCATGTAGCTGCTCCGCCACTGCAAGTTGAGTTTCTGATACTCTTCGTTGAACTGTATCCGCTCTAGCCTGGTTCCATATGAAGTGATACTATCCACTAATGGGTGGAATGACTCAGGCAGTCGATTCAGACCTGCTTATTCTCAGCATCAGAGTTCTTCTCGGGATGAACCTGGTTAGAGATAGATATTGAGAAGATCCTACCGCCGTCGATCGTCTTCCATGTGGTAGCGCCGAAATTCATGCTTTCGAAGAGCTAGGGAATTAGGTTGGGCTCCTTAATGGAGAAGATGCTGTGAATAACTTACGATGAACCAAAATGAGTTGTGGCCAAAGCCACCAGTGACTATATCAGTGTCGTTGAGAGAAGCTCCCAGGTAATTCGCCAGGTATGCGTATGCGGACCAGACATCGCCACCTTTGCCATCCAGCCCATTAACTATATGTTGTGCATGGTGGATTAGTAAGCAAGCCCCTGTACCTTTAGCAGAGGTGATTAGATACTTAGAAAGTCCTTATGAGCTCTATGCATGTTCGTAGCAATCTCAAACATCAGCGTCCCATTAGCCAGAATCGATTGAAACTGTGCTTGAGTAGACCGTGTGGACTCGTCGAGCGGGAAACTAATGGCAAGCGAGGGGTCTGTAGCGACCTGTCCCAACGTTGGAGGGAGACCCGTATCCATCTTTATCCCGTCGAAATAATGCAGCCCATTCTCATTCTGTTGGATCCAGGGAATGAAGTCAACGCTCAGATTCCTGTCGTGGTTGTTCAACCGGTTCATCTCATCCGCCAGTTGAAATACCATCTGGTGGTCCGTAACGTTGAACGTATCATTACCAAACTCGATAGTATGAGGAAATCTCATAGGGCCCATCTCCTGGTAGGAATAGTCGAACGGGCCCCCTGAGAGATACTCGGTGCGCACACGCCCGCCAAGGCGCTGGCTCGCTTCCAGAATTCGGACGTTCGTCAAGCCGGATTGGTGCAGGATCAGAAAAGTCGTCAACCCAGCCATCCCCGCACCCACGATAGCAATGTCCTTCGCCTTTGCCTCCGCGACATCAATGGCGCTCAAGTTCTTGCCTTCGAGCAGCTTGACGCCATCGAACCATGGTCCCAACGTGTCAATTCCCATCTTATTGTTCATCGGGATGCTGTGTATTCCGCGTTGCTCCACTCCTCTCTTGCGGAGCTTCAGACGTTGCCTCTCGCTGCGACCGACTAGGTTTCCTTCAATGTCCCATGCTGAGATGCAACCCTCCGATTGGGTTGGCTGTACGTCTTCCGGCATAATCCAAACCAGACGGGATGTGCTAGCCGTTTTGTAGCGACCGACTTCATGGTGCGCATTGCGGACATCTAAGTTTGAGCAGGAGCCGTACGTGAACGTCAGAGGTCCCAGGACATCGTCATCGACTGAGACGTGGATATTGGCAAGGCGCGAGCTGAGTTCTGTTCGAGTCTCGATACGAACCGGGAGAGACTTAGCAAGCACCGCCAGGGCTCGCCCTGCAACGAGCGTGTGCAAGAAGCAGCGCATGATGTGATATAATGGTGCTAGAATCTCAATAGTCTACGAGACTGGGGGAGATATTTCCTATAATAAGAGTGGCATACATGAATCAAGCCAATCGGAATCGATGGGCCGTCAGGACAGAGATAGTGCTACCCACCCTCAGCCTCTCATGAGGCATTTATAGATTCCAACCTATAAGGACGCGGTACATCCTTCACTGCAACTTGCTACTGCAGCCTATGTGGAGTAGAGCATGGATGACCTACCACTTAATGACAGGGCTGATTAGAGAGAGTATTTTGGAAGCGTCATCCCGATAAGCATCTTAGGTAGCATTGCTTGACTATGAGTCAAGAGGCGACAATGGGCTGCATTATCTTTATGTCACGTCGAGACCTTTATCGGGAAGTGAGCGACCCTTTATTTCCCCAGACGACAGTAGCATATTATGAAGTTGCCAATATTCTCTGGATGAAGACGCATGGCGGCTGTAAGTGCTTCTCCGACCCCAAAGGTATATATGAGCCAAGGAAGCCGCACATTGTTTTGCTTTCATGATATGGGGCTGGCAAGGTGCGAGAATCATCTTATTCTTAGAGGTTTCCTGTATCGCCATTGCGTTATGACGGGTTGAATAAAAGCCGGCTTCCGTAGGTGGAGAGGCAAATGTATCGAGGACTCGCCTACTCGAATACCCGAAAGGAGTCGTCCGGTTTCTAAAAGTTATACCATGAAAGACCAATATTCAAGAATGCGCGCAAGAATCAATTCGTACTGGATAATATGTACCGTCTATAGGACTTTGTCCGCACACTAGCCCTGGCTGTCCTCCAACTCGAGCAAGACGAAACTCGAAGACATCGCAGGTAGCCCCTCAACTACCAATGCATCCCCAACCAACTGCCACGACAGACCTCCAAAGAGTGTCTCGATAATCGCAAGCGCAGGCACCGGCAACTCTACGGAAAAAGGCCCTTCGATATCCAGGTACCCGCCATTGACGACACTAACCAGCCCCTGGCCCTGACGTCCCCAGATGGCGACATCCACGACGTCGAGCACGTCCTCGACTTCGATCCTCTGGGGCATTCCGCCGAGCAGGAACGTGCTGACGGGCTCCGCCGTGACGACCCGCGCCATCTCGGTGTGGACCTCGAATAGCTCGCGGCTGCCGGGCCACGTCCAGCCGAAGATGCCCGTGATGCCGCGGTTGAAGGCGAGCGCGTTCATGACGCGCGCCTCGGCGGCCGTCGGGTCGCGGAACCAGTAGTCCTCGCCGTGGAAGACCTGCGGGTTGTGGAATTTCGGGAGCGGCGGCCACCGCCCGAGCCAGCGCTCGTACTGCGCCAGGTCGTCCCAGCGGTCCCGCACGTCCTGGACCACGCCGGCGCAGTTGTCGCAGCCGCAGTCGCCGTAAGTCGTGTTGCACTGCACATCCGGGGTTAATACTTGCTCTCTCTAGTTGATCAGGTGGGAATCCGGGAGGTAGGTTAAGATATGTTTCTAGAACTACAAACTCCCAAAAAGCCTCTATACGGGACTTTGTGCTCATGAACTAGAAAGTATGGGGAAAAGACATAAGTACGGAAAACTACATACGGCGGTTCCCCACTTGCTGAAGGTAGAGTTTATACCGATGGGGTAGACGTCGGCCATGAGCACGTCGCCACCGATCGAGTAGGGGCCGAAGTAGTAGTCCTGGCAGTTGAGGGTCAACGCCACGGGATGGTAGGGGTCGAGGGCGCGGATGAGGTCGCGGGCGGCGACGGGCGCCTCGAAAGGTCGTTGCCAGCCGTCGGGCTCGTCGGCCGTCCAGTACGCGAACAGCGATTTGCGATGCTTGATGGTGTTCACGCGCCGCTCGACCTCCGTCAGGTTCTGGTACGAGCCGCGCAGGTCGAACATGTAGCGCAGGTTACGGGTATCCATGCTGTCATACACGGGGTTCGTGTCGGCGAAGCCGGCTAGCGCCACGATGGCGTTCAACCCAGTCCCGTCGCTCGTGTAGTCCCGCACGAACTCGTCGGCCACCGCCGTGTCGTTCGACCCGTTGTACAGCCCGTAGTACCCGTAGGGGAGCAGGGGAGTCCACTCCTCGCCTTCATCCTCGGCGTGGAACAGCAGGGACCCCGTCAGCCGGTCAATCTTGGTCGCGCTGCCGCCCGCACGGATCGCGGGAAGGTACTGCACCTCGGCCGTGGCCGTGTAGTTCCAGTCGCCGAACTCGGAAGCGCCGAAGAACACCACCTCGTACGGCTCGTACCTGGGCTCGAGCCCCTCGACTGCGACATCTGGAATCAGTAATCTTTCTTCCCTGTTAAGCCGGCGAGTGGGCCGGGAGTCTATAAGATAAATTTAAAGAGCCGCATATACACATAAAAAGCCCCATTGGGGGATTTATACAGTGAGCCTGGATGTAAGAGGAGAGAAAATGATAGAGGGTCGCTTACGGCGGAACCCGTACTCGACACCAGTGGCATTTACATCCACGAAATCCTGCACAAGCGGTGTAGCGTCGTCGTCGACGAGGTGGACGCTGAACCTCAAGCGGTCGAAGGGCCGCGTGGTGACACCATCGCTCGTGCGGTTCTCATAGGGGTCGCCGTGCCACGGCGACAGGGCGGCGCTGACGACGAAGGAGCCCCACTCCTCGCCCGCCACGTAGATGCTGTGGCGCGTTGCGAGCTGCGCGTGCAGCAGCGTGGCGTTGGACCTCCGCGGCTCCGTCGTGTGGCCGCCCGGCTCGAATGCCGGGTACCCCGCCTCGTAGACCTTGCCGCACCAGCGCGGCCAGCCCGGGTTCTCGCCCGTCTCGTCGTCTCCGCCGCCGTCCTGCGCCGCCGCGGGCGTCGCCAGGCCGGCGAGGAGTAGGACGGCGAGCGCGCCCGTGGCGAGTTCGATGAGCTTCTTCTTCATCGTCGGTGCGCTTTCGCTTTACCGCTAGGAAATGCGCATTGGATGGAGGACAGACAGTAGTCTAGCGGTAGACTGATGGATGAGACAAAAAGTCACGGCTGGAGATGCGATATCTGCTAAGGATATATGCCTAAGCTATTGATTGAGCGAGAGTGGGGGCGGACACCGGGCAACACAGAGGGCCGATTGACCTCTCGAGGGAGAGAGAGTGTGTTTATGTCTGGGTGAGAGGGATACGTGGGTGACGACCAGCGCCGAGCCGGGTGTATGCAGGAATTGTGACTGGGAAAGAAGCGTGGGTCGACTGCAACCCTCCCCCACTGCCATTTTCAGATAATAGCTTGGGAAAGGGGCATGGGACCCCTTGAATGCAACTGCTGCGCAAGGGTGTACATATCGTCCCCCATATGTACATGCATGTCGATCAATACATGTCGATCAATACATATCTACGTGCATGCAGGTATAATAGATCGCGGGTCATACCCTTTGTATCGAGATTGAAGTTGGATATTAAGCAGGTGTGATGGGGGGAATAACACTTGCAACAGACGAAAGCATATAGATATTCAGTTACGCGGATTGGCAGCCAAGTATGAGGGTATATTCGTGGCGGCTACGAACTACCAACGTGTTCGGTGGTTCAATCAATTATAGTTCGATGGCGGGATGCGGGCCTAGCCTAACCGTTTCCCGCCGCATACCGTCCTGTCGTGAGTTGTGAACCTCGGAAAGGATGCTGAGCATAGTGATTGTTTAACCCTCGAGCCCCAACCTCGAGACGCCCACTCGGGCTCCGTGTTCCTATTCTGCTCACACGCAGATTGCCCTTAGTCCAGGGCATACGCATTTTGTTACAGTTCTGGCACGTGGCCCACCAACGTAAACAGATAGAGAGGCTCATACTCCGTGATTAAACAGAGTCAGGGGGAGCACGTAGATCAGACCTCCACATGCTTATCCAAGTATTCTATCTCGTCATCTGCTCCCGGTAGATCGGTGGCATCGTGAGGAGCTACCGGAGGACTTAAGAAGCGTGCGCACTCTCCCCTTCCCGGGGGTCACCCTCAGGCGCCGAAACAGGGAGGCCCTTCGCGGCGAGACGGCGCCGGTGGAATTCCTTCGCCTGCCGAGACATGGTGGGCGGCTCTTCGCCGGTTAGGAGTTCGGCCTTGATGTGGGGTAAGACCTCGTTTAAGAACTTATGGCGGTACGAGTCGTTATCTACGTAGGTGCCCTTGAGCCAGCGTTCGCCGGAGGAGGTATCGAACTCTCGGCGCCCGTGCAGCACGCGGAGGTTGTTGAAAACCGCGCACTCCCCTTCCTTGAGCTTGTACTGGTACCGATATTCTTCGGCCTCGAGAAGTTCCTTGAACAAGCGGATAGCCCTCACCCAGCGATGGTATACCCGCACATCTTCGGTTCCTTTGAAGTAGGGTAGTGCTGGATTCTGAAATGGCGGGGACCAGAACACGTCAAAAGTGAAGGGGGGGAAAACATGGCGATCCCTCGAGCGTGCGTAGGCGTTCTTCGTGTACCAATATTGGATCAAACCGTTAGACAGAGACGCCCGGGCCTCGTCGTCGCCAACGGTGACTTGCATTCTCGCTCGTGTACCATCACTAAACAGGGACTCGCCACCCTCGCAGCTGTTCTTGAGGCAGTGGAGCAGCTGAATACGAGGGGGATCCTTCATATAAAGGAGATCGGAATGTAGACCAAGGTATGAGCTCGTATACGCAACGTTCTCGGCGCTGGGTTTCGATACGACATCCCAAGTCCGCCCGTAGAAGGTGTGTTGAATGATACCGAGTTGTTCGGCGATGCGTTCGACAGCCATTTCGTCATGCGGGACGTTGCGGATGAAGAACAGGCCATGGGTCTGCAGTGTCATGGAGGCGGCGTAGTAATCGCCGCCGCCGCCCACGAACTCCGCATAGTCATAGAACGGCGCCAGTGATTCCATCGCCGCGCGGTCCCACAGCCGTCGCTTGGGTCGATACGCAGGCTCGGCCAGCAAAGATGTGTATCGCTTGCGTGTCAAATAGGACTCTATCTGCGTAGCAGGATATACAGAGACGTGGTTGTCGTGCGTGAAGAAGTCGTTCTGCCAGGTGACTTCGAGCGACCCGTCCTCGGCCTTCCGCGCCTCAGCAATAGGCGGGTTGTCCGGGATGTCGCAAGTGGCGAAGCGCTTTTGACCGGAAGATGGGTCAACACACCTCTCGCAGCAGCACGCGTCCCGGAGCCATATCCGCGAGAGAACTCCCGGCCTATCCAGCTTCGGATGGGACAGCTCTAAGGTGCCAGCGCTGGATAGGGCCTGGGAGGAATCGAATTGCCACTCTTCTGGGGCAACAAGATCTCGATACTCGGCCCTCCAATCTCGAGTAGCTGAGAATGCCCTAGAAGAGGGTCTCAGAATCTGGAGTTTCGCTGCCCATCTCCGAGGTCCACTGGGATCTCGCGAGGTACGCCCTAGCTTCGCAGCCTCGTTCTCAGAAGAGAATAATCTCAAATGCCGCAAATTCGTGTTCGAGGCATTGGTACCACGTCTGACAACCGCGCGAATAGCGCGCGGGATATCCGAGGAAGGCATTTTCTGCATCCTGGAGATTGTGGTGGGTTCGCGGAGGGGAGTATAGAGAAAGTCTGAAGGGACAAATCAGGTGACAGATGATATTAACATAAAAACGAGTTTACTGTGTCAACAACATTTGCGAATTCTCCCATTAATACCTCGTCGCTCTTGGATCTTTTACAAAGTTGAAGGAGGCTCTCAAAGAGCTACCATTTATTTGCGTTGAATAAGGTAGGAAGAGGTCCCTAGGTATTAGCGTGGGAGGCTTATCCCGAGGCTCTGGAGGAACCGTTAAATCGACAGCATGTGCAGGTATGTAACAGGTCCTCCAGAGTATATCAACAGGAGCGCAACAGGGGAAGGGGGGTTTTGGGTTGGGTTGTTGCGGGGAGAGTTAGGGAGGTGTGGGTATCCCTTGATCCGCTATCGATAAGCTATCGCTGAAGTAGAGCTAAACGATCTCCTCGCAGACCCTGATCCCTGCAATTAACTGGACGGCCCTGAATTTTTCTTGATGGTAAATGTGATTAATGCAATCAAGTACTACAGGCATACGACGTTCCGCACATTCCCATTGCGATAATTCAAACCACACGAAATGGCCGGCCCAAACTCCAAGAAAAGAAATTACCAAGATTCCGGCGCGAAGCCAAAGGCTCAAAGACCAAACAAGAAGCAAAAGAAGCAAGTCGAATATCACAGCGACTCGGACGAGGAAGGGTCGAATCCCGACTTCAAGCCGGTCAACCTGCTCGACTCAGACAATGAAGACCTCGACAATATAGCGGTGGACGACGTCCCGTCCGCATCCGAGTCGGACTCAGGATCCGACTCCGGAATGGACCGAGAAGCGGCAACAGCATTGATACGGACCAAGAAGCGGAAAACGCTCGCGAAAGACGCATCCTCCGACACCTCCGACTCCGATGCCGAATCGGGGCACGGTTCCGGAGAAGAAGACGACGAGGACGAGGATGAGGACGGGGACTCAGATGCGGACACAACGGCGACGTCGACGGCGCGCAACAAGTCAAAACGCAACGACCCGTCGGCCTTTGCGACCTCGATCTCCAAGATCCTATCCACGAAGCTCTCGTCGGGGCGGCGGGCGGACCCCGTACTAGCCCGCAGCGCCGACGCGCACCAGGCGGCCCGGGAGGCGGTGGACAGCGCTCTCGAGGCCAAGGCGCGCAAGCAGCTTCGCGAGCAGAAGCGGTTGGCGTCGGAAAAGGGCCGCGTGCGCGATGTGTTGACGGGCGGGGGCTGGGGCACCGAACAGGGGGGAAATGATGGCAGTGTCGCCGACGCCCAGGCCGCCGAGCGCCGGTTGCGCAAGGTCGCGCACCGCGGTGTCATCGTGCTATTCCGCGCCGTGCGCGAGGCCCAGGAGAGGGCCGCGCAGACGGAGCGTGAAGCCAGGAAGGAGGGCGTCTTCGGTGTCAAGAGCCGCGAGGAGAAGGTCAGCGAGATGAGCCGCCAGGGGTTCCTCGACTTGATTGCGAGCGGCGGAGGGAAGCTGAAGAAGGGCGGACTGGAAGAGGCGTAAGGGCTTAAATCGCGAAGGGGGAACGCTGGAAGAAGATACCAGAAAAGGGTTGTTTCGCAACCTCCTTGGAGTTGGGTCGAATCTATTTCCCGACTTCATTTTTCGAACGCTTGGGATGATAGGTAGTACTACTACATGTACAGATGTCTGGCCCGAACGAGCCAAAGTCCCAATCAACCAACAACCCGACGGCGCCATATGTGCGCTGCTTATCTATATTTACAATCCAACCTGTCCGCTTGATTTCTTTTTGCCTCCTTGAATCCCTATCATTTACTACCGAAATCGCTCGCCTGCAGATTCCGCGTCATGCTCGGCAGCTTTACCCTCAGGCCGTCCAGCTCCTTGGTCATGACGACCTGGCAGCCCAGGCGGCTCGTCTCGGTCAGGCCGAAGGCCAGGTCTAGCATGTCGTTCTCGTCGTCCCCGGGCTCGGGCATGCGGTCGTAGTACTCCTCGTCCATCACGATGACGTGACACGTCGAGCAGGCGCAGGAGCCGCCGCACGCGCCCTCCATCTCCAGGTCGTGCGCCTGCGCGATGTCCAGCAGGTTGTCGCCCTTGTTCACGGCGAGCTTGTGTTCGCGGTTCTCCTTGTCGATGAAGGTCACGTAGAGCCTACCGGTTTGCGAGGTCAGCACAGCGAAAGACAGTTAAAAGAAAAAGACAGACTCGGGGAGAGGGAGCGGGGACCTACTCTTCCCCTGGCTTTGGCGGGTCAATGTGGCCGTGTGACCTTGGAGGCGTCGTCGTGAAGGTTCGTAGTATGGATGTTGAGGGGCCCCTCCGAGGGCTGGTCCGAGTATTCCGGCATATCGACGTTATTGAGCGACATGTAGATGGTGTGGACCGGCTTAGATGCCTAACTGGCTGTTGTGAAGAGCACGAGAGCTTCTGTAAGTTCCGAACAACGGATCTAGGTGTCGCCATGACCCTTTTTTCTATGCCGGAATCTGAATGCGACTAACTGAGTCTTATGAACCAAAGCTGAGAGAGCTCGGGGAGATCGGCTGGAACGAGTAAATCCGGAGCTAATTATAGGAGGGGGGTTTCACGACTAGCAGTTATATTCCCAACTTCTCGTGCATGCAACTGCAAATAAGCGGTATAACGCGATCAGCATAGTCCTCGCCTCGCGCAGTTATAACAGGTCGTGGTAAGCCTGATTGGGAGTTTATATGCACGTATATGTACAGTAGAAGCAGAATAGAACCAACACCATGACTTAATTCGCCGCTGAAAATTCCTGGGATGAATCTAAGCACCTGGGCAGTTTTTACCGAGTTTAGCTCCGATAAGCCTCTTATCAGCCGGAGCAGGGGGGGTAAGTGTGCGATTCACCGAGGGGTCGGGGTCGGACGATCGGTATCAATTGATGCAATCATTGGTCGGGAATTGCTCTGACTTTTAATCTTATCTTATCTCCGATACTGGATAAGCGCATTACTCTCAGTCAGGCACAAATAAGTGACACCCGATCTTACTTATATACCTAGGTACTTACTTATATGCATGCGCTTATCATGCAGATCCCACATCCCCGCCTCGTTACGCTCGAAAGATTCACATATTCAATCCGGGCAGCTTCCTTACGACGCCCTCCGTTTGAGTTTGTATACTGATCTGAATGACAAATGCGTATTGATACCCCCAGACGCTCGATATGACTTCCACAAGAGAAGGCGTAAATCCATTACGCCCGTATTATATACCCCCAACCATAGGAGAGCGTAGCGAGTCCTTACCACCGCAGCCCAATCCGTTTTCACATGCAAATACCACCACTACCACACCCACCATCACCACCATTAGCACTACTGCCACCGCTGGCAACGGATATGCCTCCAAGGCACGCGACATATTCTCAGACATAGACTACCAAGACTATCTGAACGACTCGTCACCGTCGACTGTCCAGGCGGCAAAGGCACTAGTCGACGAGCTGCTATGGAAGTACACGTCCGTGTTGATGGCCCAACCTTTCGAGGTAGCCAAGACGATATTGCAAGTGAGGAGCCAGGATGATCTGGGAGAGCTGCACGTAGGCTCTGCTGCGACTCACAAATCCACGCCGACTCTCCGGTCAACACCGACTCTTAAGTCGACGCCGATACTCCTGACCCCAGAGAAGTCAGTTTGGGATGATGAAGTATGCTGCTGCTCTAACAGTGGTCTCGTGATGTGTTAGCAATCACTGACAGCAGTTACAGGGAAGCCAGTCCGACTCGGAGGATGACGAACAAAACTACTTCACTTCCAAAGCGCCATACTCAACACCCTCGCCTAGTAATCAATCACAACTGCGCCGTCCGTCCTCACCCCTAGAGTCTCCCAAGTTACCCCCCAGCAAGCCAGCACTAGCCCCGCACCAGCTGAGTCTGCGCCGCCCAGACTCGATATTCGACGTGATATCCCAGCTGTGGTCGAAAGAAGGGGCATGGGGAGTATGGAAAGGTACGAATGCGACATTCCTGTATACGGTGCTGCAGTCCCTGCTTGAAAACTGGTCACGCAGCCTGCTCAGCGCGCTGCTAAACGTTCCCGACCTCGGCGTGAAAGACGACGTCGACCGGCTCGTCGACATCGCCTCGCCCTACCCCTGGGCATCCCTCTGCGTCGCCGCGGCGGCGGCCGTAGCCAGCGGCTTGATCCTCGCGCCGCTCGACCTCGTGCGCACGCGGCTCATCGTGACCTCCACCACCCGGGGGTCGAGGCGGACGATGGCCACCCTACGCGCCCTGCCCAGCTGGTTCTGCCCGGCGCCGCTGATCGCACCGACGGTGCTCAACGCGCTCGTGCACCCCTTCATCACGCTGTCCACGCCGCTGGTCCTTCGGTCGCAGTTCCTGATCGACCGCAGCCAGAGTCCGACGACGTTCTCCGTCGCCAAGTTCTGCACCTCGTGCGCGTCACTGTTCGTCAAGCTGCCCCTCGAAACGGTGCTGCGCCGCGGCCAGGTCGCCGTCCTGCGGGACCCCGCCTACGTCCACGCCATCGAGGGAGATAAGGCGACGCCCGAGCTCGACGCCATCGTCCAGCCGGGAGCGTACAGCGGCGTCGTCGGCACCATGTACGGCATCGTGGCGGAGGAGGGCTCGCGTGCCGTCGTCACGCCGCAGCAGACGAAGCAGACCAAAGGACACGCGGCGAAGGCGGCTGCCGGCGGCAAGAAGGCGGCCATTAACAAGGGAGGCAAGGTCGCCGAGACGGTGTACAGGAAGGGCCAGGGCCTCGACGGCCTCTGGAGGGGCTGGAAGGTCAGCTGGTGGGGTCTCGTCGGGTTGTGGATGGCGGGCGTCGCCGGTGGCGGTGGCGAGGGCGAGTTTTGAGGAGACGGTGGTGGCGGTGGTGGTGACAATTTGGATACCTACATGCATACGCACATACGTACATAGGCCGGGCAGGACGCCGCGTGGTGAGCCGTGGCTGTCTATCGGGCCTATGCCTACCTGCATCCTGCCTGAGCATCCCTACCTAGGTAACTCCCTGCCTAAAGTATGCCGAGAAATGTGGGCCCGGAGTTTAGGTCGGACAGGACGGGACGGTGTGGATTCTCTCCTCTAAGTCATCCCCGTACCAGGTTCGAGCAGGTTATTATTATAAGCTACGCTAACTATGATATCCCCTTCATCCTCTCGTGCATATCTATATTAAACAAATGAATCTAGGAATATAGATTAGATGTCTCTATACCTGCTTCCCTTTGTCATGCTTGATGGCTTGTGTTCGGTGAGAGTATGTGGCTAGGTGAGTAATTATTGGGAGCAGGTGGCTCTTGATACCATGGTTGTGCCGGAATGCGCTGGCTTGTGTCGTATGTGTCGGAAACGAGCATGGGATACGTGATTATCGCCAGTGAATATGGCTCTTGATACAGTGGATGGGGTAAGGGGTTGAGACTACGCTGATGGTACATATGTGGCGATGGCCAGCTACAGAAATAATTTTCCGTCCTCTTTTCTAAAATCCCGGTGGGCGGTATAAAGGTATTTTGGGATTCCCTCAGGCGGATGCTTGTAGCAATATGTGCATACATCTAAGGTTGGCTTTCGGCAATCAAACCCGTGGATTCTTGCTCTGTCGTCTTAGTAGAGTCCTCAAACCACCCCCAAGTTCCGGCAAGGGCTCTTAACTGGTTCTGACCAGTGTCCGACCTGGAATTCCATCCCGTTTGAAGGAAACATCCCTGGTGGCAGGGAAAAGCTTGGGGCTCCAGGATGTTGTAATTATATGTTACGAAGAGACCTCGTGGTTCCTAGAAAGGCAGGCTTCTCGTTGAAGTAGGAAGAGTCGACGATAGCTAGGAACTCTCAAATGATGGGTATCGTATATAAATATATTGTTCCTCCTACAGGGCCTCGCTGTATGAGTCCTTCCCACCTCACGCCCAATATTCAGAGTGCTTAATCTAGGAATCAGGGGCAAGTTCGTGATACCTGAAGCCCCTTTCGCGAAACAGGATTGGCGTTTTCGGTTGTCATCATATAAATCTTATTGCGCACGGCGTCAGTGCTCTAGGTAGGTTCACAGACCTTTCAAAACTTCAGAAACCCCGCCGATAGGTTAATTGCGACATTGCTAACAGTAGCGGGAAGCCGGGAGATAGGAGACCGTGGTCTTGTTGGAGATGGTTTCTATTGCGCCGGAAGTAGGCCGTGCCACCCCCATGGGCACGGACAGCCACTGACTATAATGCTTAAGCCACCTCCAATCACCTAGGTATATGCTCCGTCACTTTCATTCATATATCCCAAGAGCAATTTCTTTTCTTGAGTTAAGTCCGAATAAAGTATCAGCCTTTATTATCCATCCACAACTAATCAAATATTATTATCCCGTTCCCAAAGGTGGCTCAACTATTTTGGGCCAGAGTCTGCATGGGCCACAGGGGAAGTTCCTTCGCTGACAACATGCAAGTACGAAGTACCTGCCCATGTGGTTTTTTCCACCCGTCTCACACGAGAATGACTCGTGTCGACAACAAGGTTGCTTTATCCTTAACTCCAACGAACGCCCCGATCCATGTTTCCTGTGTATTCTCCATGTAACGCGATCTTTTCCGCCGTGACTGCATAGGGAGTAAGCTCGAGTTAGCCATCATGGGCATTACAGGGTAAGCGAATACCCACTGGACCTTCTGTGGCACCTTTCTAAATGCCAAACCGCCCAGGGCTTGGGAGCAGATTCGTAAGGTAACGCCCGGAGAAGAGGCGACCTTAGCCCAGCTAGCCGCAGAGTGCGTACGCGAGAAGGGCAGGCCCCTCCGCATCGCCATCGACACGCCGTTTGCTGTATTCCAGTACAACGAAGCTACGAAACCAGTAGCCTCCTACGGCAAGTGCATTCCGAGCCGACTTATCCGTCAATGCCAGTAATGAGCTGACCAGGCTTCAAGCAAATGTCAATGGCATGCATGTGATAGGCGGCATGAACCACCCAACACGGACGCTGTACTATCACATACAACATCTCTTGCGCGCCGGCGTCCAGCCCCTATTTATCTATGACGGTCAAGGCAAGCCGCCTGTCAAGCGTCATAGACATCACCGCTATGCCGAGAATTACACGCCGTATGAGCCTCCGGCTGCGTCCTCTCGGCGCACATCGGCAGACGTCGAACGGGAGTATGATCCTCAGCATGTCACTTACTTATCGAAGCAGATACTTGATCTGCTTGGGATTCCCTGGTACATCGCGCCCGGCGAAGCTGAGGCGGAATGCGCGAGGCTCGAGGAGGCCGGTACCGTCGATGCGGTGTTGACCAAAGATGGCGACGCATTCGTCTTCGGAAGCAATACCATTCTGCAGAGACTCGACGCCGAGAACAAAGTCGCCACGGTACGCAGATTCCGCATGCGAGACCTGAGAGATGCACACCCTCCCCTGAGACAGCAGGACCTGTTTCTCTTGGCGCTCATGGCCGGTGGGGATTACCACGACGGCATCCCAGGCTGTGGTCCCGTCGTCGCGATTAAAGCGGCGAGGGCTGGATACAGTGGAGAGCTGCGAGCCCTCCTTCTTGCCCGCAGGCCGACGAAAGCCTGGAGGGACAAGCTGGTGAGCGAGTTACGCACCAACGACAGGGGCCGTTTTAGTCGCAGGTGGACTGCTGTTGCCAACGCAATTCCGGAGACCTTCCCTCACCCGACTATAGCGAACTACTACCTCAAACCCGCAGTCTCACCGCGAGAGAAGGCGGAGGAGTATGGTCGATCTGTCAACTGGCACAAAGAGACCGATGCTCGAGGCTTGCGGGAGTGGACTGCGAAGTACTTGGATTGGAAGTACGCATACCATGCTTGCAAGTTCGTCAATAACCTTGCACCGGCCCTGCTCGCCCGCAAACTCATGATCCATTCCGAGACGGGGGTTGATGGCTCTTACTTGATAAAAGCCATTCATGGGGTGAAGCCCATGAATAAACAAGCCGAAGACGCCGGTGATAAGAACAACAACGAGAACAGCGACGGTACCACGAGCCAGCTAAGGGTCTCGTACTACCCTGCTACCGTCATTAATATTGACGTTTCCGGGGAACAGATTGTCCCGGGTTACAAGGCAAACATGGAGAAACTATTTGACCCGCAGAAAGACGACCGAGAATGGTTCCCCAAGTGGATGCTCGAGAAGGGCGCGCCGACTGCTTTCGGAGAGTGGCAGGACGAATCAGCCAAAAAGAATGAGAAGAAATCCTCCAAGAAACGCGGAGCTGCTGAGATTTCCGCGGATGCTCCTCCAACGAAGAGACCGCGCGGTCGTCCGAGGAAGGACCGTCTTGAGAACTCCCAGGCATCCGCTACGCCGCAAGGGAAGAGAACCCAGGGCAGGGTTGCCGCTTCAAATGCCCCATCGCCCGTCTTGAACACATCCCATCGAGTCAACGGAGATCAGAGTGGGTTCGGGGCCGCGCTTACGCCTCCTGCGAAACCTGCTACGACCACGGACCCGCTTTCTCGGTCGAGCTCTCCCGATTTGCCGGAACTTTCTGTGCTGTTCGGTATCCCTCGGGCCAGCCATGCCGAGTCCTCGAATGCCACCCCTGGCCATGGCAGGTCTTGGAACGCCTTGGCTGAGCCCAGTGTCAATTCTTGTCGAAGCAATGCAACGAGACTTCCCGACCCAAGGCATAGCAGCTCCAACAATACCAGTCCACCCAAGTCTGACTTGGGTGCTGGACGAAATTCAGGTGCATATCGGCCACAGTCTGGTTCGGCCGGTGTGATAGATCTTACGTCGGACTGAACAACGGAGATGGCCAGTACGCAAGGGACCCGTTTGCCTACATCTCGATTACCTACCCGAAGGGGTTTATGTGTGCTGGAGTTACGCGAGAGATCTGTTTCGTTCCCTGTAGTAGAGACTGGCGTGGGAGAGACCCGGCAATATGGATTAATTTTTCAAGTTTCTGGTAAAAGCCTACCTGTTTGGTCTCAAGGCCAGGGCTCCCTGGGCAGCTGTACGACTTCCGGCTCTGCACTAACACGCAATACTGTTCGACGAAGAATAAGAACAGAGAAGAATGCGGTTAGTGTGAGACACGATGCAGTTGATCCAAAGGGGGAGCACCCTCTCACCCTGGCAGGTTGACGTAAGCAATTGTGCCGAGTCGCGCGCGCGAGCTGATTTCCATTTTCATGGGCCGTCCAGGTGCCTTCACCACGGCGCTCCTGGCAAATTGGAATGCTCCGCGTTTGACCAAGGTCGCTTGCAGAGATGTCTGAACCTATCACTGAATGACGAGTGCCCAGACATGTAGTTCGAGATACCTAGCTCGCGAGTCTGAAAGCGGACGTCGTATTTCTTCTCTGCTGGGTGAACCCCTTTTCGTTGGCTTCAAGGAAGAAATTTGTCTAAAAGGCTTATAAGGCGGGTCTACTCCTGGAGGATACTCCACATCAATCAACTTGATGCCTCCGAGATGAGTGCGGACAAGGGACAGTTGCGGCGATCTACAAGTCACAGGGGGAAGTTTGTTTAGCGTCTCCACTGGGCCACTATATGCTATATGGAGTTAAGATGTAGATGTGGGAAGCAACTTGTAGGGTCTGCAACATCGGCAATTTCGTTCAAAATCGATAATCTTCGAAGATTGGCAACCTGCGATAGCGGTAAGCACCGACAAGAAGATCTATAATGTCCAGGCCAACACATATTTGTATGTGATTTTACCTCAACGTATAATGGACCTGGTGGAGGTAACTAAATATACCCCTATGACTGAACTCAACAACAACAATACTACAAACATTTCTACCTGTACCTCATACGCTGTCAGCACCAATGAGGTCAGCTCTTCGCCAGCGGCTACCTACATGCACAGTAGGCATCAATATTCGTGCTCGATAACCGCCAAGTTGGAAAGGCTAGGCGTTTCAGGCCCTCGGAGCACCCCCACATGTACGCAAGGGGAAACTACCCATGCGGGTAAGCTAAGCCAGCCTCACCCGCTTCAGACTTAAACGCCGTTGGCTAAGGCCTCAGGATATGCAAGGGGTATATAATTCCTGTTACAGAGTCCAGGTTCTGTTCGGAGATCGACGTAATGCCTCCACTCGCTATGGAGTGTTTCTGGAATGCCCCCACAACATCCTCCTCGCGAGAGTCGTCGGTTTCAACATGGAATTCAGGTATCGACACTCCCTGGCTCAGATCTACGCCGCCTTATGGTCAGCTGGAATATGAACGCAAGGGATGCTGGATAGATCTGCGTCGAGTATGGGATGAGCTGTATAGGGGCATCCTCTGGCGTATTTCCATGCCTTCGTAGCTTTGATATGCGATCGAAATTCGCACCGAGGAACGAACTCCGTAGGGAGACGAATAACCGTCCATCGAGCCCCATCGAGCCCCATCCTCCTGTTTAACAAGCTTTCAAGTCCTACCATGCTGTGGTCCAGGAACCTAGCCATCTCCGCCGCCAGTGGAGTCGACGGCACCTTTAATTAGGTCTCGGCAGGAAACACCCGCAGTCCACTCGATGCCACCCGAAGACGGGACGGGCGCTTGCTGCAGCAGGGTCTAGGTATTTAAGCCAGAGAGCCTCCTTTACCAGTTGAATGTTTCGTTTCGATCTTCAGCACTTCTGCAAATCCAATCTCTCAACTTCATTCGTTGTCTCTGTCCCTCTTTTCAGTCTGTCGTTTCTTCATCACCAAACCTCCAGGAGAGAATTTTTGAGTACCTTGATTGGTATCTTGTCACACACATTCACTTCCCACAACATTTCACACACAAACGTAAAACTACACACAACCCACACCATGTCTACCTTCAGGACTTCCATGCTGGTCGCCGCTCTGGCCTCGGCTGCCACCGTCTCCGCCCACGGTCACGTCACCAACGTCGTCGTCAACGGCGTGTCATACCCGGGCTACGACCCGACCAGCTTCCCGTACATGTCCAGCCCGCCGACCGTCGCCGGCTGGGCCGCCTCCAACACGGACAACGGCTTCGTGGAGCCGAACTCGTTCGCGGACCCGGACATCATCTGCCACAAGACGGCCACGCCCGGCGGCGCGCACATCGAGGTGGCGGCCGGCGACAGCATCAGCATCCAGTGGAACACGTGGCCCGAGTCGCACAAGGGCCCCATGATCGACTACCTGGCGGCGTGCGACGGCACCTGCGAGTCCGCCGACAAGGCCTCGCTCGAGTTCTTCAAGATCGACGGCGCCGGCTACGACGCCGCCACCGACACGTGGGCCTCGGACGTGCTCATCGAGAACGGCTTCAGCTGGCTCGTCAAGATCCCCGAGAACATCGCCCCCGGCAACTACGTGCTGCGCCACGAGACCATCGCGCTGCACTCGGCCGGCCAGGCGAACGGCGCCCAGGCCTACCCGCAGTGCATCAACCTGCAGATCACGGGCTCCGGCACCGCCAAGCCGAGCGGCGTGCTCGGCACCGAGCTCTACAAGCCCGAGGACGCCGGCATCCTCGTCAACATCTACAACGGCCTCAGCGCCTACGAGGTCCCCGGCCCCGCCCTCATCGACGGCGCCGTCTCCTCCGTCGCCCAGTCCACGTCCGCCGTCACGGCCACCGGCACCGCGACCGTCCCCGGCGGCAGCGGCGGCGACGCCCCCGCCACCACGTCGGCCGTCGAGGAACCCACCTCGGCCGCGCCCGCCCCGACCTCCGAGACTGAGTCTCCCGTCGAGGAGCCTACCTCCCAGGCGCCGTCGCCCATGATCACGGCGACCCGCCCCTCCGAGGCCCCTACCACCACCGCCGCTCCCACCACCGCCGCTCCTACCACCGCCGCTCCTACCACCGCCGCGCCGACCAGCGCTCCCACGGGCGGTGTTGGCGCCCAGACCCTCTACGGCCAGTGCGGCGGCATGAACTGGACCGGTCCCACCACCTGCGCCGAGGGTACCTGCAAGGAGTATAACCCCTACTACAGCCAGTGCGTCAACTCGGCTTAAGCGGTCCCCGTCCCGTCTGAGGCGGAGGAGTGGAAGTGTACGATGAATTCTTGAAGCTTTCTTGGTGTGAATGAACGTCCTACCTATGTATCTGCCTGCTTTCCCTGCTGGGGGGCTTTTATGGGTTTGGATGGATGAATTTACGTTTTTTGTATATAACTTTTTGAAGAGCGACGAATAGAGATCGAGTTTGTGCAACTACAGTTTTTTGTGATGTGATGTTTTGAGTTCTAGCGCTTGACTCGATGTGGAAACCCCCTGGAATATCCTGCCTAAGGGTGAACCGACTTCCCGGCGGACCCGGTAGTGCAATAGTACTACTTGTGACCGCGGCAGATGACACGGCACGAAGGCAGATGCGTGCTACACTTCTAGTAATTTCTGTTACGCGGAGGCTTAGAATATCCGCTCATGATTCTTCGTGGGGTGCGACCTTGTGTTTGGTTAGAGGGATGAGAATCGTCACAGGACCCTTCATCAATTCAGGCTAGCCACCATCATAACGATACCATTTTTGCAGCACAGCAGGGATTTAGTACAGCACGGAGGAATTACTGAGTAAGCTCCCCAACCGATTGGTCAGGCCATTTAGGTAATTAAGGGGGATTGAATTCTTATTCAGGTCACTAAGGGAACTCAAGATAGCCGTGCAGGTATCCTCATGGCAATCCGCAACAGACACAAAATGCTTTCAATCTTCTAGATTTATATAGTTCCGAGCAACCATGTCGCCGGTAATGGGAGAGTTGCACCCTGACCCTGTGCTGTGCTGTGCTATAATACACCACTGCATCCACAGAGGCTGTCTGTCTAACCATTTTTTCGATCCAACGCCAGGGTATGTTAAACCATTCCGCTAGATGCAAACATTAGACAACGCCGCAGCTCGTGATGCAATGCAAATTATCCCCGAAACGCCGTCCCCGCCCTACTCCTTTCCGCTTGCCCAGAAACCCAAACATGGAAAATGCCAAAGTAATACAGTGTGTGTGGTGTCGTTCATTCTCAAAATCTACCGTTCACTCGTAAAAGCGCTCCTGCCACTCGAGGACCTCCATGGCGTTGGGCCACAGCGTCATCAGGGGCCCGCCGATGCTGGAGACGTGCTGCTCCTCGGTGACATTTTTCCTCTTCGACGTCTTCTCCTCCTCCGCCTTGTGGGGTTCCGAGGAGTCGAGCTCGAACAGCGAGGGCCGCCTCAGCAGCGAGGCGTCCAGCTCGTCGGACTGCCGGCCCAGGAAGACGGGCCACTCGAAGTCGTCGTCGGAGCTGCACATGGTGCCGCCGCGGCGCCGGCTCGGCGACGGCGGGATCTCGAGCTCGTCGCTCTCCCAGTCCTCGAGCACGGCGCTCTCGTGGTCCGAGAAGACCGGCGTGTGCGAGCCGCTCGCGGGCGCTGAGAGCGGCGTCAGGGTGCCGTCGTGGTTGTGGTGTTGGTGGCGGTCATGGTGATGATAGTGGTCATGGATCGAGGCCATGTGGTGGTGGCTGGTGCTGACGGGCTCGACGGCGTCCGCGTAGAGCAGGTGTGAGAGGTCGTCCTCGTTGTAGATGGCGACCTGTAGGGCCGTCTTAGCCGCTTTGGCCTGGGGCGCCGCGGCCGGGTTCTGGGGCGTGGGGATCTGGATCGCCATTTGATCGAGCATGAAGATGTCGCCCTGCATGATTGGTTGCGTGGAATGAATTTGTTCTGTCGAGGCGAAAACAAGTCGTTTGGACTTGCTTATGATCTTAGTATGTGTGGTGGTAATAGTGCTGCTTTGTTGCGACTCTGATGATGGTCTGGGGGAGCAAAACTAGATTCGAGACACGAGCGTCCGGCAGCTCGAATTATATCCAGGGGCCAAGAGTTGAGATCGCGGAGACCGCGGAGAGCCACGACGGGAGGTGAAACCCGTGCGACGCCATATGGGCTGACGGGAGGTTTCTGCATTGCCATGACCCGGAAACGAAAATGAACCATGGAGGTTGACGGGTCGAGAACACCCGCTGCGTGTTCCTAGCTTTCCCGATGGCCAGTCATGGCGTTAACACCTTAATCAATTGAACCTATGTCGAACCTCCAGACCCGCCAAGATCATAAGAGAAATGGTATGCGCACGGGACTGTGCGTCCGGACAGCCCGGAATGCTGCGTAACTCTCTAGCCAACGCAGGGGATTGCAATAGGGTTGGATGGCGTGTCGCCCAAGAAAATGTTCCGTGGTGCTCGTACGATCGGAGGACGCCGCCGATCGCCATGGTGGGTCCCGGAACGCGCCCATGTCCCCCTTGGCATCACTGCAGGTCCAGGAGCATTCAAGAGCATACATGTATATGATAATGGCCAGACTCTACATGCCCTTATTACTTTTCTAAGTGTTATTGGTGTTTCAATTTCCGTTTCCTCTAACTGCCAAGCAGTTTATGGTTCCAGGCGTGGTTGAACCACAATCGGCCCAGGAGAAGACTATGCCAAGTACAGAGCGAAATTTGGATAATACGTATCAACAGGGCTGCGAGTTGAACTTTATGGACTCTGGGTATAACCAACTACGAGAGCTTGCTCGCGAATGGTTCCCGAGACTGCATTACTGTGGCAGCTATCTTATATCGGCCGACCCCCTATTGCTAGTTGTTCTCGACGAGCTGTTTAGATATCGCAAGCTTAGCCGGATATGGCCGGATTAGTAGTTTCCCGGCTGGGCATTCGGGAAAGGGGCAACTTTTGCGCGTCCCTGGTGTTGTGCATCATTTCGCAATTCTAAGCCGTTCAGAGGTCTGCCATTTGTCAGACATAGGGGACATCAGCTGTCTTGATGCGATAGCGTATGTTCGATATGACTTTCGCTTAGGGCATTATTTCCCGACGCATCAACATAGCCAACTACTCCTGAGACAGGTGCGAGTCATTGCAAATAACAGGGCCTGGCTGCTATTCAATGTCACTTGGCTTGAGCTGGGTCTACCTGTGTAGCTAGAACGATAGAGTTTGGCCGTAGGTGCCCACATTCGGTTAAGACATGCTATAGAAAGCTACAGCTACCAGTTTTAACGTTAGTCGCCTGTCCATTCTCCTGGTACGGGAAAACGAGGTTCCTCAGCCATGTTCCAAAATTCACCCGCGAACTCCTCCACATCCAGGTCCCAAACTAGCGACCAATCCTCTGGATTGGGCCCGTACCGGATATCCTTAAGTTTCCAATTAGGTGCATGCCAGAAATATCTATCATCTGTTAGATGGCACAACCCAGATTCCGTGAGAAAACGGTTCGTCCGGAGAGCCTTTCTCTCTCGCTTTCCGTACTCTATCAGATCCACTTTGCACCCCTTAAGAATTGATAGCCACCCTGCAAGTCCAATTTGCATATGTTTCTTGAAGTGCCTCCGCTTCATTTTCTTGGAGGGTCTTGGATTCAAATATGCAATTATTGAAACAAGTCATGTACGCCGATAGGCCAGACTCGCATGCCCATCACGAACGCTATTACATTCTTGAATGGAACGTCATTGCCGGATGTCTTCCTTCCGTACCCTACCATCAGCCTATAAACTCCACAAGAATATTTTAGCAGAAGCTCTTTCGACAAGACTCATTTTAAGCTGGCCGAAGTGCTCTCCAACTCGGATTGCGAAGGGGACGTCGTGATAGGATGAAAAGATCCGATTTAGGGATAGCCTTAGGTTTGAGTGCAGTCGGTAACTTGCAAACCACAACAAATCATCGGATGGGTCTCCATATTCAAGATATTCCTCAAACACATCAGATGGGACAAGGAACGCTGCCAAGTCGGTATGGCACTTACGCATTTTCCAGGTCATGCGCCATATAGCAGTGTTACCGTGGTAGTCACGCTCGCCAAACTGAAGTCCGGCAGCTAACAAGACTTTTACAGTCTCGGCGTCTGTGGCCAGCTACAAAATGGTTCGTGAGCTTCATTTCACCGTTCTGTCATCGTCCAATTAAGAACTTACATGTAAAAGAGTCCACCCGCCTCCATTACGCTCAAAGGGGCTGGCAAGACCAGCGTGGAATAGCTCGCGGAGTCGAGCTGCATCCTCGTCTCGCACAGCCGCGAAAGCAAGAGAACGGCTATCATTAACTGTATGCCATGTCCGGAGATGTATTCTCCAACCTGAGAAAGCTCTATTCGCTTGAATATCCCAAGCCTTCGCTGAGAGCCAACTAGGGAGTTGGAAACGAAGAGCGTAGCCTTAGACCCCTGGGCGTTAGACACGAGGACGAATGGGCAAGATCAAGTCCTTACTTTTTTGCTGAATGTGTTATCCTCCACGGTAATGTCTGTCTTCTGAGTCGTGATACGTCCTAAGATCGAGGATCTATGCCACGGCAACCGTGGGAATCTGTTTTGACTCGGCCAAACAAAGGCCCCGTTGCTTTTGGAGACAGACTCCTGCCGCCTGCGATGCTCTTGGAATGTCTGGTCTTGCTTGGGCGATGGACAGGGAAGCCCGCCTATTGATTCTTCGCCTTCTTCTACCTCATATATAGCTCTACATCCTGACTGATTCATGCTTTCTCTGAGTTGCTGGACAATGACATGAGGAAGAAATTTCAACTTGGCCCTTCGCGGTTTGTTAGCTAGTTAACAGCCCTTGCATTCGGTCACTTACATCATATACCTCTGCTGGGCAGCTGCCAATATACGAAAGGCATCTTGGAGTCGCTCTCATGCTTGGCTAGCACTTCCTTCTTGGGACGGACCTTGACCTTTGCGATTCCCCTTTTTATCTTCCTTTGCGCATCAATCTGTATTCACAACTTGTCGGCTAGATCCATGAGGTTCTGAACGGCATGACGGCAGAGCTCCGCACTGTTGCCCGAGAAAAAAGAGAAAAGGAAGGAAAAGGAGACGAAATTGACTTCACTTCCGGCTGGCCCCATGGATAACTGGCGCAGCTTGGCCGGTAACGGCCTACGCGTGAGAACCTTACCGACAGTGTCATCCCAAGCGCCACCCTCCTCGCCTTCATCTTCGGGCAGCGATGGCAGTGGTGGCGGCGGTGGTGGCGGCGGCGGTGGAAGTAGCGATAACTCCTTTTCATCATTTAGCTTCTCATCGTCGTCCGACTCCGATTCGGACTCCGATTAAGACTTAGATTCCGAGAGTAACTCGAATGACTCGAGTGATTCGAGTAATGATAACCGAAAAATATATCGCAAGAGATGCGACAAAGGTTATAATAAGGATAAAAAAGCGTAAGAAGAAGTTTTTAAAAAAAAGGAGATTTTCCGTTAAAATTTTTTCATTTCGTATTTAAGAAAGAAATTTATTTAAAAAGCTTCAAGAATTGGAACGTTTAGAAAAACGCTTTATATTCTATATGCGAAAAGGTAAATTATTAAAAAGAATTTTACCTTTAATACAAAAGTAATCATTAAAATAACCCGTTAAATATTTTTTAGATTTATTACCGAAATTAAAAGTAGTACGAAAATGTTATAAATTCTTTATAAACATTATATAATAATTAAAAACATATGTTAAAAGTTTTTTTTTTTAAAAAAAGGTCTAAGTTAGTTGCGTTATAATATTTCATCGTTTTTATTGCGAAATTTTAAAAATAATCCGTAACGTTAAAAAAGCCGGCGCAAAATTAAGTGAAAACTAATAGGTTACAATTTTTTTAAATGCTGTTAAAAATAAAATAAGTAATTGTTATCGTATAATTAATTCCGCATTTCGAAAAATAGATTATATTTTTTCCTACCTTACTAATAATTTTAATCACGAATTTTATTATCGCGTTAAAAAGTTTTAAGGTGATAATAATAATAAATAATAATAATAATAATAATAATAATATTAAATAATAATAATAATAATAATAATAATAATAATAATAATAATAATAATAATAATAATAATAATAATAATAATAATAATAATAATAAGAATAATAATAATAATAATAATAATAATAATAATAGTATCAAAATTAAAAATAAAGTTATAACGTAATAAGCCATAATAATAATAATAAATTTAAAAGAAATAATAGTGATAATAATAAGCTTTTATAAAATATTAAAAGCAAAATATTTTATTAAAATTATATTAAATACGGATATTTAATAAAAAATCTATTAAA